>JAPMOQ010045887.1:317666-378826 GCA_026543055.1 Argiope trifasciata | reverse complement strand
CGGAATTAATGAAAAATTTAACCCTTTCGGGATAAAAGTTTTTAAAAAAAATCGGAGTTATATTTCTCTTCAACTAAAAAGAAAAATGTTTTTTTTTTTTTATTTAAGCTAATCAACGGCCAGCTCGAACAAATGTCGTCCTTTGCTATTCATACTCGAAGTGGCCATGGAAATGATATATGAAAATTTTAGGTAATAATATTCCTTTAAGTTCAGTGAATATTATTAACAAAAAAGTAGATTGTTTTTAAATATTAGAGAATAATTCATTTTACTACAAAATTCATAAAACTGGCACACAACACAAATATGTAGATTTTGAAATTTTGTAATTTATTGACTCAAATAAGAAAAAATATGCATTTTTCCATCGTTTAAAGTATTTTTCCACTAGTAAATATATATCTATTATTAATGATTTAAAATTAGACGTCGGACCTTGATTAGAGTGTCACCCTGATTGTGCAAGATAGTGTACGGTATCCCTGCAATATACGTTGGGCGACATAGTGTACGATGTCGTTCGACATTATAAATGTTGGCCAACATTATGTAGGTATCATAACAATACTGTTGAATATTTTGTTTAATATAGGTTTAAATGCAAACCTTTGATATAGGGCTACAAAAGTTGATACAAATCTACTTTGGGTGGTGGGAATGCACATCTCGACTGAAAATTTTAATTAATTACTTAAAATTCTAATTGATTTGAAATTGTGTGAAATTTTGGTTTTCTTCTGTGATAATTTCGTAAAATAATATTACCCCACAAAAGTTATTTTTACATCATCTTAAAATTAACGGAAACATATACCTTTTCAATAATAATAGTTTTTTGCCTTATAATTTTTTCGATATTATTTCAGTTGTAAAATTGTTAATCTTAAATAATATATTTTAAGCATATTTTCCAACAATACATCGCCCTGTACTGCCAATTTGTATACATATATATATATATTCATTTTAATACATTTAATGCTTAACTTTTTGAAATATAATTATTATTTTTTATAACTATTATCATTTTCGAATATTTGTTAAGCAGTCTTGGGATTATGTAAGCGACCACAGTAGTATTTTCATTTCCCAAATTTAGGATTATAACAAGCATTAAAAGCGATTTAAAGTATCATTAATTAAGTGCAATAATATCATTTGAAATTTAATCTTTGGATTATTTAAACGAACACTGAAGCACAAGCACAATCATTGTATTATACCAAATATTAAAAAAAACTGTATACAAATAATTTACAATTCAGTAACAATTACAAATTAAAACAATTCAGTATACAAATAATTTACAAAGATATCATTGTAAGCTTTATCTTTAGATTATTTAAACAAATGCCGAAGTATTTGCAACTCCCAACCTTTGATTTATACTAAGCAGTAAATAAATTTAGTGTAACACTAATTAAATACATTATGCAATTAATTAAGTACAAAGATATCATTTGCAACTTAATATTTCGATTACTTAAATGAACGCCGAAGTATTTTCAACTGCCAGTCTTTGGATCACTCTAAGCATTGAAGCAATTTGGTGAATAATTAAAGTAATTACTAATCCCATGATGTAAGCTGTTTACTTTTCATTATATACAAATAAAATGTTAATAAATAAATAAAAAAATAGCTATTTCATATCAAATTATTTGTAATTTAATTATGATAAAAAATGCGAAAAGAAAAAAGTAAGCGATAACTAACAGAGAATTCTTCAATAATCACTGCTTATAATAATACCTGCACGAGTAGTAACGATACTATAAATATTGCATTTAGTTGAAGTCATTTTAGTTCTTACGTAAATATTTGTTAGATTAAAGATAACATTTTGAAACGAGATAGCAGTTTCACTGATGTGAAGGCCGTTCACTTTGGATGACGCAACAATGAAGTAATGATGTAGGTCGTAGAGAGTAGAGATAGCGAACAGTTGAAGCATGATGGTCAAGTACACGAGCAGAAAAAAAAAGTGAGACAGCAATTTTTAAATCTTACTTTTACTCCCCTAAAACAGATACCAATATTATGATTTCCTCCTTACTAAAAAGTACCATATTTTATTTCCTCGTATACGTAGTTTGAAGGAAATATAACAATCATGAAATTATTTAGAAATGCAGTTTTGACAAATCTCCACATTTTAGACATCTCTGAGTTTAAAAAACTCATTTTTGGGGTAAGTCCGCCTGTCTGTCTGGGACAAAGATAAATTAAAAAATGCTTTGAGTTAGACCAATGAAAACTGGTTTAGGCCCAATTTGTACTGGTTTGCTTTACACCAAATTTGTAAATTTTTATCAAATTTTGAGCTCATTTGCTCTAAGGAAGTCTGTGACATTTTTAGAATTATAATTCTCTGTTTTGTAACTCAGTAATGCAAAACGCTTTCAGGTAGATAAGTAAAATTTGCTCTGTGATACTTACAGTGACATGTAAATTTTGAATGAAATCCATTCTCAGAAAATTTGTCTGTATGTCTGATTACAAATGAATCAGATAACTTCAAAGCGTAAAGATAAATAAATCCGGTATGCAATTTTAACGCCTAAGGTGAAGAAATGGGTACGAATTTGAACACCAACAATTAGGCGATCTATCGGTCTGCACATCCGCATGCAAGTAAATGCGATAATTTTTGAAAATAAAATTTCATGTGGTATCTTATTATCACTTTCTGCGTCGAATGTTGATTTCAGTTCTTAGAATAAAAAAAGTGCTTAAAATGCATTTCCGATTTTCTGGCACTTGTGCATTTATCACATTCGAGCGATAAAACGCCAAAATAAGAATAAGACTGAAAAGATAGTACATGGATTCAGTACAAATACTAGATTTACGTTAAAGATCTATATTTTTTAATTAATGTTCGCCAATAGTATGTGGTTAATATAACAAAAAATATCTCTTTTTTACTGTTCTCAGAAGTACATGACTCCCACGCTTGGGAATTTGAAAATAAAAATATGAGTACTTGTGAGATTCTCTGCTTTGCCAAGAATCACATTTTGGAGGAAAGGAAATATACATATAACTTGTAAAGTGACTACTATCGTTGGTTTCTTTTGAAACGAGAAATATTCAATGGACATGTACAATGTTTCTTTTTCTAAGGAACTAAAGTTAAGTTTGGTGAAAAATCTGTATGAGAATGTTAAAATTTTCGTTAAAGAAAAATTTATGCATTTAAGATGCGTTATTTTATTACATTTTTAGCTGATTTCAATGCATTTACAAGTTGCCTTTGGCGACTTGTTGGTTCCCTAGAGATTTTTAATTTCTTTTGATTATCTTTAATTTCAGATTTAAAAAAAAACTTATTAAATCTATAAAAACTCAAATAAAAATGCATACAATGATGACTTTTACTTAACATAAAGCCATCCCGTGCTTCAGCGCTCATAAAACTGAGTTATCTAACCAGTTGGATTAGCATGAGATCATGAGATGGAAGGAGAAAAGAGGGGGGGGGGGAGGATGAAAGGGACAGAACCTATTTACAGTATCTCCATAGAGATTCCCATCAAATTCTACAGGACTGTATTTAATGTTTGGCGAAATAATCATTAAATAGAGGGAACAAGAATATCTTTTACAAGAAGATATATCATTACAACAAGATATATTATATCATTTACAAGAAGACAAATTATGTCGGCGGGTTGAACGTATGAAGAAATGTTGATGCTTACAGATGCAACCTCTATAAACATTTACATTAGGAATTACTAACTGAAGAGAAAAAAAGGAAAATTAAAAACTGATAATAACACTGTAAACATGTATATGACATGTATAAATTTATAAACAAACATTACATAAACAAAACATATAAGCAAAAATCTGTAACTTCTGCAGGGATCCTGTTATTTTGATTTCTGTTTTCCTTTATGAAAGCATGGCCGTCCTTTCTGTCGGGTATTACAGTTATGAGAGAATAATTTCAGTGGTCCAGTGGTCTTGAAGACGCCTTGGTATTTGAGTCTTGCTCATCCTGCTGTTTCATTTTGGTGATAACTGCCTGCATTCTACGATACTTCTTTTGCACATTTGGAAATGACCCTGATGAATTATTACCTACTAGCTATGACCCGCGACTTCGTTCGAGGGGAAATTTTGATGTATATGTATGAGAACTGGCGGTCTGATCAGCAATCGACAGTGGCTGTCTAAAATCGATTGCGAGCAAAACGACAACACTGCCCATCACCGCCTGGTAATCTCGAATGTCCTACAGGCTGTGATTTAACGCCTATATACTCTCTCGTCCCATACTATACCTATTCTTAGAGTGCGAGAAAAAATGGAAGCATGTTTCAAGGAAAACACATTGTGGCCTGAGTATTTAAAAACAATATATATTTATTTATCTGTTAATTATAATGAGGTACTTCAAAAATCTATGCGTTCTAATACATAGTAATATACACTATTGTTGTATTATTACACAAATCTAAGAACAGCATAACTATATCAAGTCTACTAATTAGTGCTCCCAGAAAAATTCCAACACTAATAGGGAATTGTTCATAAAAACTCTGCTTCTAGAGGGCCCACAAAAATAAGAATGTAACTACTGTAAAACACTTGGGGAAGACCATAAAGGGCTTAAAATCATCAGAATATTTGATAGTTCCAATGAACCCACTGAGAAAGCGTGTAAGAGTAGTCTGATCCTGTCTACAACAATCAAGAAGAGGTAAAAGTACACTAGAAATGTTGCCCAATATAAAATAAATATATTTAAGCTTATATAATTATCAAGAAATATATTTAATTTTAACTCTTTTATTTTTGTATTTGAAAAAATAAGGGCCTGCCGGATCCCTTTATACAGTTCACTCGCATTTCTATTTCCAAGATAATTCAAAGTCCATTTGACCTATGGATGATTCTACATTTTTTTATCGTGAACTCTTAACTGATGAACACTGTTAAATATTCTAAACGAAGTGAGATTAGAATCTCTACTATAAGAAACTACAAAAAAATGTGATAGATGTCATTACATCATCTAGATGTCTACCGATGACAACTATAAAATTTTAGAAAGTAATCGTTATTCAGCGTATCGCATATACTTATTTCAATCTCATCTTCCATTGTTTTCATTATTTTTTTGTCATTATAAGCAATACGAATCATTTCAAACGTTATACTCGTTATGTTTTTGTCTCTGGTTATTGGGAAAATCAATGTGCTGATAACATTAAGATAACAGTCAAACTCCAAGGTTTTTATTTTTTATATGTCCCTATCAGGGTTAAATTTGTAAAGTAGTTTATCATACATGCTCATGTTTTAGTATACATTTAAGATTTAGCAGAATTTAACTTATCAAACGATTAATTAAAGTGTATATTATCTTGTCTACAATATATTTGAATCATAATTAGGAGTTGTAACCTGAATATTATCATCATCATAAAACGGATTTCTACTTATCGTCTTATCTATTTATTTCTACATTGGGAAGTTCAAATGATTTGAAAATAAAGCATAATAGGAAAATATCTAGAAAAATTTGGAATATTAAACTATTTTTTTTTTAATATTTAAAAATCAAATTCTGGAAAAAAAAACCCTTCTAACTTGCCTTGATGCTGAGACCAGAGTTTTTGGCAAAGATAATAACTTTTCCAATGTGAGAATAATAAGTCTAATTTCAATCATTTTCAAGAAGAGTGAACTATGGAATAACCATCGTGAAAAGTGGCCTTATTATTGAATGGAAATGCATTAGCAAAATCGTATTGAAATTTAAACTTTTCCGGAACTGCCAAACGATTGTTGATGTTACCTGAAGACCCATGCAACGATTATTATCAGCTGTTTTTTTTTTCCACTATTTCGCTGATATACATATATATATATATACACCATTTTTTCATCTAATTTTTATTTTTTCTAAAACTATTTAATTTGGCATTCCGAAGGACATGAATATAAATAGCCGATTTGTAATCCACTAATGAACCTGCATGTTTCTTTACTGATTTTCCTGTCGAATGAATAGATTCACGGGGATACATTATTCTTACTTTGTTTCGTTCTAAGCTGATTTTGAGTTTTGTATATAAATTACTATTAAAATGTGAAATAAGTTATTTCTTTGAATGTATTTCATATAGTAAATATATAAGCCAGTTAAAGTATATAAAAATATTTAATTATGTGATTTAAGTATTTAATAGAATAACAATTACTCCATTTTTAATGTGTGAAATACGGCACACGAAAGTTCTTTAAACCAGTTTCAGCTGCTTTTAGTTAGTTTTGAACCGCTTATAGCTTGTGTAAATGTGAGCTTATTTCAAAAATCATATGCAATGCAATTCAAACTGTCATCACTACAGTCCTTTCTCTAATAACTAATGAAAAGTAAACTAAAGATATTTCATAAAATTTAAATTAATATTCTCTTACATTTTTATTTGAAAAAGTTTACACAGAGTTTTTATGAACAACATTTTTTCTTCACAGCTTGTATTTTTTGATAATATTTAAACATAACTATTTCCGCAACATATTCTTTGTTTCCATATGAGCACTTATAATTTATATCTCCCACTTTTCCTTATTATCTGTCAATTAATCCCCCCCAATAAGTATAAAATGAATTTTTCCTGAGATTTTAGTTATTTATGATCAGTTAATTTATAAAACAACTTTGAAATTATTTATTTTTCTTTTTAATGGCCTATCATTAGTTATTTCATTGAATGACTAGTTATTTGATAAAATACCTAAATAAAGTATGGAATTTTTCATCTATTATATATTTTAACTGATTTGTCTAGTTATTTCATGAAATATTTAGATACTCTATGAAATAACTACTCTATAAATAACACTTTAACCGTTTACATAATATTATACCCTTTAACGGTAACATAAAAAAAACTTTAAATTTTAATTGTTTACTTTTTCTAATATTCTAAAATGAATTTGCTACAGTTTCATTTAAATAAAATACATCTCATTTTATATTTAACTTCAATAAATATTGAAAGTTTGAAGTGTTGATCTAACCAAATATATATTAATGTGTTTCGAATTAGTCTAAGAAGCATTATTAATCAGAAAGTGAAAATTTCCAAAAGAAAGATAATTAATATTACGAGAGAGTTCATAAATTGACATTACTGTAAATAGCAGCATCCATTGTTAAAAAAAATCATTCAAAATGCACTAGAGAGCAAACTTTTGTGCCTATAACTACTAAATTGCAAATAGAGTTATTTCTTAGATAATAAATGGTCAATTAAGATTGCATTTTTCAAAATTTTATTTTAAAAACCATTTAAAATGTTAGTTTTTGTCGTTTCTTCTTTTTCAATTAGTGCACAAAAATTTAGGTGATAATACATATCACTGGATTAGTAAATTTCACAGATAACTCGCAAAATATTCGAAAAAATTGCATGCGGAAGAAATAATATCATTATCATTTTTTCATATCAATATATTCGTGTTAGAAATACAGTCTTAAAAAAATTCATAAGATTCGAGAATATTCGAATACCATGGGATGGTAAGCTCTCTTAGATTCGCATACTCAATGCAAATAACCAATTAACAGCAGAAAGAATTACGTTACTAAACACGTTTTTAAAGCGCAAAATGATTGTTTTCTTAAGGATATTTCTGAAAGTTTACATCTAGAAATTTTTAAGGGTCTCAGTTGAGGGGTGACTCCTTTTTGACCTTGAAATTGCATCGCTTCCGGCCCAGTATTTTTTTTCCTTTGAAAAGGAGGCGATTATTAAATTTTAAGGCACGGTACTTCCGTCACAACTTTTATAACAAAGAGGCCAGAAAAGTAGGGTTTAAATACGCTTTTTCAGAGTTCTTTCGTCTATAATTCTTCAGCGCACTAACCTATTTTTTGAACATTAGCACAAACGTGTGGTCATTTTGACTCCAAATTGTCAGGTCCTTACTCATTATCCTATTGGTTGTGTGTATATAAATATGGCCATAATATATACATGTTTTCCGATAGAAATGTGTTTTTATTTAAAACACAAATGCGATTTAAAAAAAAAGAATTGAACTTAGCTCTTTTTTTTCGTATTCATTTTCATTCTTCTCATCTTATTAATATGAAACCAGTTATTTTTAATATAAATATTTTTCCATGTATAAAATAAGAAAATCTACATTTTGCATATAGTTTAAATTTGTAATATTTTAACGAAAGAGGACTGAACATATGATTTGAAAAATTCACATCCTTTGTCCTTCATTTTTATATATATACTCAAAAAATACTTTCTTTCTTCGGAATAAAAACTTTTAACTTAAATTTCGATTCATAAATTTGATTTCTGTTATTCCAATCTTCTTCTTTTAGCCACCCTATGAAGGTATAGGAAGTAAAAAATATAAACTAGGATAAATTCCTGGAATTTCTAAACAAGGAGAGTAAGAATTGTACAAAAAAGATACTGTGCGTGGGTTAAATGAGATATCGAGTAACAGCCGTTTTATTTCATAATTCGAATCTTAAAGTAATGCAATTCTATAAGATTCAAGAATCGTTTTAAAATATGATTCTCAATTAATAATGTTGGAGCCATGAAATATAAAATTTAAGTACTTTAGTCAGCATTGCCACTAGATTAAGTAAATTTTATTATCTTCTCAATATTTGCTTAACTTTGTTTGATTAAAATTTTATACTACATTAAATTAGTGAAATCCAAATACCGCTCTAAAATTTGATGCCACAGCTAATATCATCATAAGTAAATAGTACAAAATGTTGACTTTGAATATCCTAAGTCAGTATTGACACGTGATACGTAAAACATATTATCATTTCAATTTTTATTTCATTTCCTGTAACTAGAATTTATGCAAATGCAGATAAGTGAGATTCAAGAATCACTCCCAAATTTGATGTCACATGACCAAAATATTCGTAGTCATTACCATCGCGGGTTTTTAGTAAAACATATTATTTTTTTAAATATTCGTTTCATTTCCTTTTATTAGAATCCTATGGAACTACAAATTAGTAAGATCAAAGAATTACTCCCAGAATGTGATGTCATAACTAATATTGCTGTAAATAGGCAGCATACAATATTGGCTTTGAAAATCCATAATCATCAATATTGTCACTTGTACGAGTAAAATATGCCATCAGAATGTTTATTTCATTTCTTGTAACTAGAATTTATACAAATGCAGATCAGTGAGATTCAAGACTCTCTCCAAAATGTAATATCACAACATCAGTGTGAAGCATTGCATATGAAACCAAAATACCCTTAGTCATTATTAGTGTGCATTTTAGTAAAAAATATTTTCTTCCAAATATTCGTTTCATTTCCTCTGATTAGAATCCAGATATAAATCAGTAAAATCCAAGAATCTCTCCAAATTGTGAAATCATAACTAATATTATTATATATGGAAGGCATGAAATATGACTTAAATATCCTTACTAAATCCAATTTCTCAATCGAAAATTGCCATTGTTCGAAGAAGAACTGATAATACAGTATCTTCTTTGCACCATTAAAACTTTAAAAAAAAAAAAAAAAAAAGGTTCTTAAGCTAAAAGTTTTTAGAACCCATAGGAAGTGAAAAAATATTTTTAGAATTCATTTTGAGTTCGTAATGCGGTAAATTCCATTTCGCTCAAGTTGTGAGGGTGAAGACTATATTCCGGAACTAGGAGAGGCTCCAAACTTGTCAGAAAGGACTGTAAAGTTTTTTAGACATATATAATTCGCTTTCCTTCCATATTAGAAAATTTCTGCATATATATTTAAAGAAAGTGAAAAATGATTATTTAAAAAAGTGTTTACTCAAAAGAAAATTATAAAGTATCTATTTAAAAGCAATCTATAAAGTATTCAAAAATAGTTTTAAAAGTATATTTAAAAAATATAAAATGTATTTAAAAGAAAAAATGCAATTTAATATTTATTTACTACGTGTTTACTTTGAATATTTATTTAAAAGTAATTTATGAAGTATTTAAGAAGTACATTTTTTTAAAATTTAAAAAGTATATTTATAGAAATTAAAAAAAGTTATTTATAAAAAGTTTAAACTGAATTTAATTCCTGTATATGTATTTCCTTGTATTTATTAAGGAAAAGTTGGGTTTAGTTTTACAGGAACGGTTTATTTGCTTTTAAATTTATGTCGTATAAAGCAATTTTGATGTCACAAAAAATATGTGAATAAATTTATTCTTATTCTTCAGAAGTAGTTTTTAAAATAATTCTGAACAATCCAGGGTTTTCATCATTTCATAACTTTTTGTATATTTGATTAAAATCTTAATTATTTATTTCTAAATCATCTGCTCCTCTCATTACTTACTTATTTCAATATCATATGCTTTTTTTCAGTGAGTATGTTTAAGGTCACCAAAATATTATTCCTTCGTAGTGGGTGTGGAAATCGAATTTTAATTCTAATTTAACATAAATTATTGTTGGAAATATTATTAAAATATACTTTATAAAACATTACCATTATCTAAATCCATCTTCAACTGCATAATTGTTGAATACTTCCAAAATTTTAAATTTAAATTGTCTACTCCAAAATTCTGTTTTTCGTGGAAGAATTTTCAATGCCAATTATACAAACGTTTGAAGAATCTGCATTTTTACTTCCTTCTATTTATAGAAAATTTAAATCATGCAGCGACTTAATCATGTAACTTCCTGTTCATGATTCGGTAAAAATGCAACCTTTAAAATTGTGTTAGTGTAATTATCTAACATGTTCTTCCATTTTGTATATGAAACCTTCTAATGAAAACTAGACCTATTGCATCAATTGTCAACATTCGAGAAATTTTTGTATTAAGTGTTAATATTATTGAAAAGAAAAAAATTTGAATTTCAAAACGATGTAAAAATTATATTTACTATGTAATATTTTTGGAACTATTGGTAAAAGATTTTATTAGCTAAAATTTTAATAAAAATTTCAAAAATATCTCAAATGTGCACATTTTTACCTTTCAAAGTATATACCTATCAAGCAAAAATATCTCTGTGTTAAACAGTCTGGCCTGTCGAGTGCTAAAACACACCCACATTCACTCAAACTCATTCCTCCTTATGATTTGAAGAGATTAAATTGTTTAGATATAACTTAGAGTTTATGATTCCGTTAAAGTGTGAGATATTAAAGCTTTGTCAATTTATCTGTCTTTACGTATGTGCAGATTTTGCTGTACTTTTCCGTTATCAGGGCACAAATATCGCCAATGTGAACCAAACTCGAGCCAAGCCGCCAAGCGAAGTGAATTACAAAAATAAATAGAGCATATTGCACAAAATTTGGAGGAATTCTCATTATTTGGCATTTTTTCGCTGCTCCCGGTTTACGGAAAAGTACCAATTTTTCTAATGGTGATCCGTCCCATGACATCAAAAGAACATTAAAAACGCAAACAATTAATTCATTTGTCTTCCAAACGTTCACAATTTTTTAATTTCACTTTTATTATTGGTATTATTTTTAATTTATTTTGCTAATTATTCCGATATTATATAGAACCTTTATTCTTTCATTTTAAACAATTAAAAAAAATCACGATTAAATGCTAAATTAAGCACTGAAAATAGTTTGAATTTCAAGACAATAACGTAATCTATTTTTCGAAATTAAATAAAAAGAAAATATTAAAAGTATATGAAAACTTAAGAAACATTTGTGCTACTATTAAATTGGTATCATTAAAAAGACATTTTTTAAATTTTGAAAAGGTATCAAATTTACTGTTTTGCAATAATATTTTCAAAAATTATTTCATATATATAACAAAAATTCAGTCTAATTTTTAGAGTATTAAAATTTCAAATCAACAACTCCGAAGTGCCTTTCTAGTCCTGCAAGATATATAGATACCAAATTTAATTTTAGATTCAACGATATGGTATGTAAGGTGCCAACACATATACATGCATCTTTATTAGCAGTAGAGATTTATTGCCTTAGGATTGTCATTTACCAAGAAATGGATCTAGCTATTAATGTTATTAATCTCGTTCATAAGAACGTATCACCACCATTTAGATAAGAAGGCCATGTGGATCCTATTCACGTGTGTTTACATTCTGCTGTACTGAAATTCTTGTGCTTTTCAGCGGTTACGTTTTCAAGGTTATTCGTGAACATAAACTGAAAATTACCGCATTTAAATTTATTATATATATATATATATATATATATATATATATATATATATATATATATATATACTTAAGTCATTATTACTTAGGTCAACAAAGAAAAATTTTATTTTATTCATTTTTTATTTAACAATTATCAAAAAATTATTAAATCTTAAAAAAAACTAGTGATTTTCGCAAGAATTAAACTCGCATTCTTCACCTTCAAGTGAAAAATACTGAAACCTTTGCATTTTAACGTTTGAACTTATGCCAATCGATATCAATTTTCAGTACAAACTGCTAAAACTCTATTTAAAGTATTAAAAATTGAATTAAATTAATGAATATTTAAAAAGTACTGTATTGACATCGAGTGATCCACTAAAAGTTTTTAAAAAATGTATTTGAATTTGAGTGAATGAATAAAAAGTATTTTGTTAACGATTGAAAATTTGAACAAGATATATATATCTATATATATTTAAATAAGTATTATAAATAGGAAGAGTGTGAATCAATTGAACTAGTAGGAATTGAAAAATATTTTAATTTTTAATCATATAAAAAGGAAATTAAAAATTCCCATTAATTAGTAGAAATCAGTTTTTGATTAATTAGGAAGTATCAACTTAGGTTTTATCTCCTTTTTCTCGCGCTTATTTGCTTTGATATAACATGCATTCGAAAAGAAAAGTCCTTTAGAAAAAACGTGGAATACACTCCTTCTGGAGAACCCAAATTTCAGACATTACAAGTGCAGGAGTTGGAAGAAACAAGAAAAGATGTGACTAATAATCAGATGATTGAAGAATCGTGCAGGGGATGCAAATACGCAATTTCGGATTCAAACGAGTAGATGTAAGATCATTTTCCCTTTTGTAGTGATATAATGACTTTTCATTTGAAAAGCAACTTAGGAACCTGATTTATCACTCTGAATGCATGTCACAAGATTTATCATTCATTTGCTATTATTGAATAAAGGAAACTGAATTTTTTAAACTTTCTTTTATTTTAATGATTTTATTATTATTTTCATCATTTTTATCTTAAGGGTTGTCTTACAAGTCAATTTTTCCTGAGAGTAAAGTTCATCCTGAGGTAAACTTAGATTGAAAATTTGGTTTATGACTTCATAAAGAGAAACGATTTAAATCTTATATTTTTTAAATTTAATTTAGTTAAAAGTTACTAGTAGTAGGGATAAATATATTAAACTTGCGGTGGAATGTAGATTATTATGACCTGTGCAGGAAGCAGCTGGATTTATTCAGGAACATTTCTATAATAATCACATTCACACACTGAACAAACACAAAGACAAGGCATTTACGCCCTCAGCTTAACAGTACAGTATCACACCTCATTCTAATTACACTTGCTATGCGCTACGCATTATGGGATATCATATGAAATAGTCTTATCAGGAATTGTCATCTAGTATCCGAAAGAGAAAAAAAAAGCTATGTAACTGCTACAGACTGTAATTAATTTGTTTTATTAATGTTAAGAAAAAAAAAAGTCTACATTTTCTGTTAAATTAAAAAATATTGAATTTAGAAAATGAGTAAGGCTAATAGAAAACAAAACCAGCAGGAATCGTCTCTCTAAAACTTTCTCGTATACTTACTCTCTAATAAACTTGTCATAGCAGAGGACGTCTTGCATGACAAAGACATAAAATTGTTAAGCAATATCAATTTTTAGGGTGAGTTTAAAATTTTTACTGAATTTATCATGTCATTCTTGATGAGTATTTTGGTGATTAATCTTTGACATGCATTAATATATCCAAAAACCGAACTTATCTTTTAGTGACATTTTTCTCAACCGATTGAATAAACAACTTAGCGAAACTTTTCTTGCAGTCATAAATTCCCATACCAAATTTGATGTATTTAAATAATAGTGTTTCTGAATTATCGCGTTTACTTGTTTCTGAAACTACAAACAGACAGACAGCCAAACCGTAGTTGGATTTGACTCAAAATTTCATAGGTACTGTACATGTTAAATCTGTGTACCGAATTTTATCTGTCTGGGGTTTTTTTTTTTCATTTTGTAATTATCCTATTAACATATATTCAAACAGCCGGGCATACGGACTTTCTTTGAACATATTTGATTAAAAAAAATATTCATTTGTTACACGCTTATATAACCACTGGTCTAGCACAAAACGTTTTTGGATTATTTTTAACACAGACAGACTGGCTGACATTTTCTAAAAAAGTGTTTTTCTAACTCAGTGAGGTCTAAAACGTGGAGATTTGTCAACATTTCAAGTTCGAATTTTTTTGATGATTGCCATACTTTCTCAATCCTAGATTTGAGAGAAAATAAAAATTATTAGGCCTCAGTTTAAAACAGCTGAGAAAAAAGACTTAATTGAAAAGGTTCTTGTTTACCCTTCAAGGGCGGGCCCTTCGTTTTTATACGAAGATCCTCCGTCAGCGCTTCTCCACGTTAGCGGAGGACAAGGTCATCTTGTTTTTTGCTTCTAATAAGTTACTCGCTGTGCTAGACGAGTGCGAAAAGACATTCAGTAATTCTTCCGTTGGTTTTTTAACGTTGTAAGTGTATTTGGCCTTGGAAAACTCCAGACCACGAAAGGATCATTCACATTTTGAGTAAGAATACGTGCCTAAATTTTGTAAAATGTTGATAAATGTATTAACATAACCTTCTCAGTCTCATCTGCAAGGAATACGATTAGCAAATTCTATAATGAAAGCTTTGCTTGAATTTTGTAAATAACAAGTCGTTATTCGTTAAATAATAAGCAAGCTTAAAATTTCATTATTTCCTTCTATTTGATTTATTCATTTTTTATCACTTAATGCCATAAATTAGTCTAGGAAATTATTATGCTATTATTTTTTAAGTAATGAAGCATAAAGTTTTAGTTTCTTTCTCAATGAAACATTTTTTATCGTCCAATGTCATAAAATATAGTAGAAAGTATCGATAACATAACAATAGGCTTTTATGATGAAGATGCCTTATTTCAGTATTGTTAAATTGAATAAAATAATGCCAAATTTCATGAGGCCTTCAAGATTTTTCCTTTCATTATTTTTATAATTTGCCTGCTGTTTTTGTTGATAAGGATTGAAAATTTCATGGGAAAGCTGCACTTTTCATTGCACATTTGAAAGTTGCACATTTTGGAAAATATGGCTCCGATATTTTTTCTTTAATTTTGAAATTTGTTATGGATTTTTTAACATGCACAGACCTTATACCAATTGTGCCAGTAGACATACCTTGCGGCAATAGAGTTAAATACCATTTTTTCAAATTATGCTGCTAATAAAATGAATGTGTCTTAATGGAATAGAAGTGTAAATTGTACTGACGCGCCTAATAAAACAACATTTTGAAACAATAACACTTTAACAAAATTGTTATTCTAAATACTTTTGTTGTTTTCATTGACAGCTTAATAATTGGAAGCTAAGACATTTTGAAACAAAAATATTTTAATAAAATTTGTTATTTTAAATATTTTTGCTGTTTTTATTGATGGATCAAACAAATTTGTTAAATTCAATCGTTTGATTGTCATTCACCGTTTTTATTCCAAACGATTTTAAAATCTTTTTAACTATTAGTTTTATTCAGATGTGATTCGAATAGTTGGTGTTGAGATAAATAAAATTATTTTGAAATTTCCATAACAATGACAAGAAATTGTTAAATGAGATAATTATGAACAAAGTTGCTGGCGTCCTTGCCAAGGGGTTGAGCTACTTCCCCCTGATCAGGGCGTCCCGGTCCGGACGAAGTTATTTTTTACCTTGTATCTTACATGTGAGATTAGTGAAAGAGCCCCCCTCGGGTTAAAAAAGAGTGTGAGAATGTCATCTTCTTATGAGATAGAAGTCAGACTTCTGCCCTCATGTGTTCGGGGAATATTTTCCCTCAGAAATTACTGTAACCCACAAACTCGGCTAAAATCGATGACTTCGTCAGCTGGCTTTTCTTTGACATAGGTAACAACAACAAATAAAGAAAAAGATATAAATTTTCAATTTATTTTTAATGATTATGCCGCGTCCATCTTTCCAGGGAAAGGGGTGCTGTAACTTCTGAGGGTAAAGACCCCTGAGCAACTGAATGCAGAGGTCTGACTTCTAGCATAAATGAAGATGATATACACACACATTCGCTTGCACAATCCCTTTTTACTGGGGGAGTATTCACTCATCTCACAGATAAAACACAAAACAACCAAGCTCAAACCAGGACTTGAACCTGGGACGCCTGGATGAGAGGAAAGACGTGCAAGCCAGAAAGCCGGCTACTATTTTTTATAATTGAATCCAAATTTAATACATATTAACACTTTAAATGTTAAATCGGTGTATCAAATTTTATCCTTCTATTTATATCCATTTTACATTTCTCGTGTAAATTCATGTTAAGATAGCAGGAGATACACATATGATCTGTAGAATTTCATTCAAAATTTGATAGAAAACTTCAAATTTGGATAACACAGACAAAAAGTTTATCTTCTGGCTTAAAGCGTTTTTGAGTTATCAGACCGAAAAACTTAAGTGATGAGTTTGAGTTATAAGACAGACAAAAAGATCTAATGCCAAAAATCCGCCTTTCGAACTCGAAGAAATTTGTAATGAAAATCTCGACTGCAATATTTTTAACGGCTGCAATACTTTCTTTTCATATACTTCGTATATGAGAAAATAAAAAGTGATGGCATCACATTCTATATGAGAAAAGACATATCGGGTGGTTTTAGAAGCTTTATTGATGACAATTGAGAACGTTTATTTACACAGACAATGGAAACAATTATCTTTATAAACATAAAAAGCATCTTGGTGCAGATGCAAGAGGATAAAGTCTCAAAATTAAAAAGATATAGAGAGAGATAAAGAAAATGTATAAAATTTTTGTATTTCGGTATTTTTTTAAACTATAGATAAAGGGAATATAAATACGTTTATAAAATACAAAATTAATCACACAACGCTCATTCCCTGAAATGCTATATTTAATGCAAAACATAAGCATGATCGATCGATAAAATAAGCCTTTGCAATACTTCTCTTATCACAATTTTTATTCCATTTCCACCTTTTAATCTGTTCAACTTATCTAATCCTCAGCATTTCTTAGATACGAAGCGTTTTCACGCAATATTTTGAAATTTCTAAGCATTATCAATGAAAAAAAACTTTCTGTGAAGATTGGAAGAGACTGATGGACGAAATCATATATCAATGAAATCATATTAATAATAAAAAAAAAAACACCATTTGCTTGCTCTGATGACTTTGCAAATAGTTTTAACTTCTTTTTTTGTATCCTCAAAATTGTGTCTATTCTTTGTAATTATAGATAAACAGAGATAATACATTTTTAAAACAGTAATTAACGATTTTTCAATGATGTTTCTCTCGACATTTTCTCTGTAAAATCTTTGTCGTCTTCAATGTCAAATTATTTTTATTACCATTAATTATCATCATTTGCATTTATTATTTAATCTTGGATAAAATTATGTTGTAATAATTGCTTTTTATTCCATTGTTATACAATTATATTGGATAAATATGATTCTACATTTATGTTTCCAGAGGCAGAAAATTTAAATGGAAATTATTTATTGTTAAAGACAAACACGTAATCTTATTATACACTTTAACATCTATTTTAATAAATTATGCTGCAACTGAATCAATAATATTGCTGCAGAAATATTTTACATTAATTTATCACTACAATGTTTTATGTTGTTATATTATTAATAAGCTATATTATATGACATGCTTAAATAAAAATAGAATGATTTCTTAAGTGAAAAGTAGTCATTAAAAAGGGTTTTTCAAAATTTTAATTAAATATTCATTTGAAAAATTAATCGGAATTTCACATTTTTTTCACAGTAATTTCAGAAACTATTATTGCATATAAGTCACTTTATAACACTTGAAAATTTTTTAAAAAAAAGTTTATTTGTTGTATAAATTTTATTCCGTACACTTATTAATAATTTTCATAAAAAAATATATATATTAAAAAATACTGTAGACCGTTTTTGCAACTTCTTCTTAACTTATATGAAATAAGCCGACATGAGATGCATTTTTTGTTCTTTGCGTGCTCATGACATTGTTATAATTAAGGGTAATTTTTTAAAATAATGTAGAAATATAAGACTTAATCCTAAAGCATTATCATATTATAATATTTCGGTCTATAGATTCATTTTTTTTTTGGATTTGCATATTTTTAACACTTGTACATCATTACCATGATTATGATATAATTATGGTGCAAATAATGTATAACAGGCAATGGTTACCTCATGATAAGGTCTCGATTTTGCTCCAGCACTGAATTTCAGATTTGTTAACAAATTGCACCTGTGATTCACCTTGATTATAGGTAGGCACATTAAATATACCGATATCAAGTACCCATCCATTAGTATAAATTATATAACTTAGGAGAGGTAGTGCCTGTTCTGATATCATCCTTACTATCTAGCGATTTTCAAAATGATAAGGTTCGGCTCAACGGTAGTACTCACGTTTCTCAGTCGGGACATTGTTCTGTTTAACTTAACTATATTATATACATCATTGAAAAATTTATAAATTAAAAAAATTGGTGACATTAATATAGAATTTGCATTAATTGATAACTTTGATTTTTTATTGAAGAATTCTGGTCCTGAAGCATGGATTTAAAATCAAATATGAGGATCATAGATATCAGATCATCGACCCCCTCGAATCGGAGGTGGTCGAGAGGGGAAAGAAGTCAAATACCTCATGCCTGTATAGTAAGGAAATTTTGAGCGTGGGATGTCTGCTCAGTCATTTTATTAGAGTCCTTAAGAAACGATTTTACTGAAATTCATTTATGTAAATTCTTCTTCATCCTTTTTCTCACACGTTTCTAATTACCAAATTGCACCTGCATTATTATATTTTAAGTAAAACTCAATTTTTCTTGCACAGCCACTTACTGAGTAATCTCATTGCTTTATTCACCTATTATGCCTGGAGGTTGAGAAACTTGAGTTCAAACACTTCCTGACACTCGCCTCAAATCAGCTTATCAGAATTATGAGATTGATTCGCCGTAAACTCTTTGAATATTAAATGTAAGTTAAATGTTAAAAATAATAATTTGAAACGTATTTCTTAAAAAAATTCATCGAATACATCTGTATTTAATAAATGCTCTATTTTATTTTCAAGCATTAAGCATATCTAAGCTACTTAAGCTACTCTTTCAAGAACTGATGAAAAATGGTTTAAAATGAATAATATCAGAATTTAAAATGAATAATCAGAAATAATATCTGTGAGCTATTGAATCACTGTGATTTTTTTTTTCGTTGCGGTAATATTATTTAGGTATCCGTATTTGCAAATTTTATGAAAAAGCATAAAAGTAAAATCTCCATATAATTTTTTCCTTCTTCTTGCTGATGAATTTGCGTCTCTTTATTGTTGTCCCCTCTCCCACCGAGGAACACTTCAAATACAAGGATATTAATCTCCAGTATGGTGGTTGGTTCTCGCCACTCTGGTGGGTATTTATTTTATTTTAATAACTTGCCAAAATATACTATTATTAATTTTTCATTATTATCGCTTGATATTTTAGCTATTTGATTATAAATACTTTAATACTAAAATAAAGGTAATGAAGGAAATGGGGAATGACAATTATATTTGACAAAGTGGTGAAGCGTTCCATTCTCCCATTTATGATAAGCGGCATTTCCAGCCAGCTGTGCCATCATCTGTTAAAACATTCCATTGTTAAATGCCTTCACATTGCCAAACGGGGGAATCTTCTTATCACCGAGTGTTGTCGCATCTGGTCATTAATGATGTCAGCTGAAGGGTCACACGTGGGGGGCTCATCGTTTAAAATAAATTTATCACAACTTCAAGGGAAATGAGTGTCAACCCATCTGGATGTCAAATGTTTCTCGTTGTGAAGGGACTGTCATTAACACTTGTTCCAGAACGATCAGTCACAAGGACTCATTATTTCCCAAGCCAAGTTGGAGCCACTGAGTGGGGGCATTTGCTGAACAATGATAGGGTGGTAGAGAGTTCGAGAGGAGGAATGAGAAATGAGAAGACGAAGAATATACAGAGACAAAATGCGGACATTTTGAAGAAAGAAACTTCTTTGATTACGCTCCACCCTGGAGTAGCCGCGTTAATTAACACGTTGTTAGTTTCTAGTTGTGTTATTTCTTCGAAATGATGCAAAACCCTTTTCACGATGAACATGCAACCTTGAACTGATGTGTAAATATCAGTAGTTTCCCAATGATGTAACAATCAAATATTTTAACCTAGATTAGAACAGGTTGTTCTTAAATGTATATATGACTGTAAATAAAAGAATTGTCTGTAATTCCATTTTTTGATTTGGTCTGTCAGACTTAAGGCATTACAGTGATAATGTACTTTTGATATTTTGTTATTCCTAGAATTAGTACCATTTATAACTTTATTTATTTGACAACTAGGCCAATAATATCAATTAATGAATTTATTTGGGACTTTTTTCAATCAGTTACCTTAAGTAGTTGTCTAGTCTGACCAGTCGGAAAATGAAACTGATACAATAGCTCAAAAGTAAAAAAGATTCGATATTCAAACCTGGTGCATCCTTTAATTACGATCTCATTAAATTGAGGTGAACATACGTTCCACCTTTAAAGAAGTAGATATTCGACAAATTACCTATGCAGTAAAAATATTATACATATGTGCAGGAAAGTTTTACTTGAACTTTTATTCATTAATATGTGACAATCATATCCGAAATATTATTAACAGATGAACTTCCCGTCTAAATAGGCACATCTTCTAGTTTGATTGAAAAAAAATCTATATGGATTTCCTTCGAATAGTTTCGTCTAAAAAGACTTTTCTGCATTAAAAATAATCTGCATTAAATTTAATCTTTATTATAAGAGCTGTAATGGCATAAAAGTAAGAAACTATATAAAAAAAAAATAACGAAATAATTTTTGTTAAGAACTCGAAAACAGATCCTATTCAACTTCATTATAGAAACGTCACTTCTGCTGAATGAGCAAAACTTCCGTTTCTTCTTCATGCTTAACATAAAGTATCTGCCTTATGTTAATAATTTTTAAAAATCGTTTGATTAGGTTTATTTCATGTGTTTGGGTTTATTTGTGTTTATTCACGATTCAGTAAATGAATTGGAGTTTCCAACAATGTTATTTTTTAAAAACGTTATACATTTTAAAGCAAGCTCTTACATTACAGCGTATAATGATTATTTCCCTCTTCTTTTACAAATTTGTTTTAAAATAACTGATTCTTTCTCAAATATATACAGAAAAGTATTTTTATATTTTAGTAAAAGGATAAGTTTTGATCAGTTTATACTTTCAAGCAAATAAAAATATAAATATTATTACAAAGAATATAACATACTCGATGAAAAACTATAAATGTTAAGATTTAAATGAATCGTAATGGAATAATTTTAGAAACTATTTCTAATGAAAAACTAATTTGAAATTTCAATTATCGTTAACTTTTCTTTCAAATTTGAACTTCAAGACACATTTAAATAATTATATAAAAAACAGATAACTTATTATACATTCAAAAGAGAAGTAAAACAAATAAATAATATTTTTATTCGATTTTTTTTAATAATTTTTAAAAGTAATAGTTACCAAGGCAGTTCAAACGATAATGTGTTCCCCTCATATAGTTTTTTATAAAGTTTGACTTTTGAATAAATTATAAGTGTTTTCTTTGAAGCACTTAGTAAATATGAATAAAAAAAAATGGAAATTAAATTGTTTTGATCAGAACTGAATTTTCGTCCTTACTTTGCTAACAAAGGAATGTGATTCTCTTTTTCCATCTTTTTTTAAATTTATTTCTGAAACAATAATTTAATTTTAAGTAATCTAAAATACATGTAAGTAGAATTTTTACCAACTCTGAAATATTATATTAATATTCTTATGAGATTTTTTGACATCATTTTTATTTATCACATTGTTCTGTTTTGGAATTTGATAAATAAGAAGACTTTAAAAGATCTTTCGATTATCAATGAAAAACTTTTAAAACTAATCTAAGCCTTAAATTTTTTGAAAGTTAGTTTATATTGTTTATTTCATCATTTTACTTTTGTTCTCTTATTTGTCTTAAAAAAATGTTGAATAAAACGATTATTGGAAAGGTTTTAATTGATAACAAAAGTACGTGTTCTTCTAACTTGAAAATTGTAATAATTAACTCCTCCCTCCAAATAATAAAAAAAAGGTTCGATTTTGATTCAATTAATGTCGAAATATTTTCTTATTTCGACGAATCTATTATTATATTAAATTATTTCTAAAGCACGCATTTTTCATCATTGGTTTAACATTAATATTTTCTATCTTCATTGCACTTCGTACGGAAGATAAAATTATACCGATTATCTAGTTTCCGCGTCCGCTATTATCTTTGGTATGTGCGTACAACACTTTCTACTCCGTTTTGCAATGTCGGAAACAAAACGAAATTAAAGAGGGCGCTGCAATCGCCAGCAGAATTGCGATGTGAAATTTTTTTTTATCTGTCTTTTACGCATCTGCCCGTCCCGACAACAACAAACTTTCCTCCTTTTTTGCTGAGGGGTTGAAAGAGGGTTGTTGCATCTGTAGCATGTAAAACGGATTATTATTTGCATATCAAGAGTATTTTCATCAATTGATTATTTTTGTTGGATACATCCCAAATTAAAAAGGCCATATCTTCTCATCTACAACTGGTAATATAAATAGTACAGTTTTATGTCGGCATATAAGTTGTATTGTTGGTTTGTGTGATAGTTGCTGTTAGTGTGTGCTTATAATATTTAATTACAAAAGCTGTGAGCTGTGTGTCACGTTTCATTAAGTCACTTTTTTATTGAAAGAAAGGCATCTCAGTGCTGAATGGTATGAGATTTAATATAATTATAATTAATTATGACAACGATTACGTTGTGAAAATGACTTACATAATTCGCAAGTGCATTTTTTTCAGTCGTCAAAACTGCGAAATAAGAATTCTATGCATATTTCCCATAAGTATTTTTAAAATGAAGTTTGAAGATGCGATTCAACATTAATTCATGATTAAAAAAAACATTGATTGTCATTTATTAAAATAAGACTCATTACATTGTGTTATCAATGACACCCTACTGTATCTTTTTTTGCTTTTTATCTTAGTTCTAACAGTGTTTACAGCTGACATTTTAATTTTTTGCTTGGTTTACCCTTTTTTTTTCTAGGCAATAGGTAGCAAATGTTAATTTGCATAGGGTGTTAGTACATGTTATATCTAATGTAGTGTGATTTCTTCCTCCATGATATATCTAATCTGAAGAATATACTAATCTCCTTGCTATAATTTTTATTCCCTGATCTTATTATATGTTAATATTATGAGAATCAAATTGATTATCAGAAAAAAATTTTAAAACTTGGAAATATCAGATCTTGTCATCTAATTTTTTAAAGGGTAAAATTGTTTTTATACACCTTTTTTAAAATACTTGTTTTAAAAGAAACCTTAACAATTTGTTGCTTCTATTATCCAATAATTAAATGTATTGTAAAAAATAGGAATTAACATAATTTTAATAGCAAATACTTGCTTTTAGTTGAATAATTTCTCATATTTGTATCTATTAGCAATTGTATCTGTGCATTTATATTTCATATGTTGCACTACTTTTAATATTTTGATAATTATATTTAATTTTTAGTTAAAATGGCTGAAAAGTTAGAAGTGCATGAAATACCCAAGAGTGCCACAGAAGAAGGCCTTATGGCACAACAACATTTTGGGCCAATAGACATTTGTGTAATTATTGCTGTGATAAGTGCAGTGGTCTATTATATGTTCTTTCGGAAGAAGAAAGAAATTAATACATTTCAAATCACGTGAGTTATTTTCCAGTTCTTCTTTTTGAGACCCTGAATAATCAATTTTCTGTATATTATCACCTTTCATAAAGAGGGATTTTTAGATATTAATGATTTGTTTATCTTTTACTATACAAGCATTTTTTCTTTTTATTGATCATATTTAAAACATAGCATAAAATTTAGTTTAGATTACTTTATGTATTGAAAATATTAGGTTATCCTATTTTTGTGATTGCATTATTTAAATTTAAAAGATTAATAATATTTTTCTGTAATGTCATGTAAATTGCATATTTTTCTGCTGTTTTAATCTTGTATCTTTTTCTATTTTCTGTAGTGTAAATATGCAATTTATTTTAATTTGTACAAAAGCAATCACAATAATAATAAATTGAGAATGAAAGGTAAATGCAAAATAATATGTCCATTGGTACAAAATGTTTTAAATTATCAAATTATGCTGAATACTCTTTTGCTGTTTAAATATGGCAAATAAGTTACATGGCTGTACTACAATAAATGTATTTGAAGATTACTCAGCACTTAACTGTTGAATTCAGTTAAATAAAAACTTGTATAGATATATCTTTATTATGCTGTATTTATAGGCATTCATGGTACTAGAACTTTTGTGTTCTAATGTTGCATTTTGTATGAAAGTAGCATTTCTTTAATATAAATTTCATTTATTTATTTCCTTATACCCTGCTAGAACCCATGATTATTCAAGTAGAGATAAAGCGGCTCAAAAGTAAGCATAAACCTGTAAAAAATTTCCCAAAATCAACTTAACTAACATATGAATATTGAATATCTTCTAATTTTTATTATATTTTCTAATTTTAATATGATCTGGTTGGTGATGCTTCTTTTTACAAAGATTTCATATTTTATAACATATTATTTCATCACTTTAATTCATGGGATTTGAAGATGAATACTTACATTTTCTTAAAATGGATTTTGAAATTGTATTTCTAACTATATAACTCAAAAAGTCATTAATAATGTATAGTGGAGGTTTTAAATATCTAAGCTGCTTTCAATTTCATTAATTAACAATGAAAGTTGTACTAATTATTTTTTAAGTTGTAGTTTAATTTTCTGTTTCATCATTACTAACTCCTTTTAAAATTTATGCAATGATACTATTTTTTGATTTTTATTGCAGTTGTTTAAAATAAAATTTGAGCATGCATGATACAATACTAATTTTGTCTTGAATTTTGCATTTTGGGTTTAGTATGAATTAATTCATAATTTTCTGATGTAATATTAATACATGTTCTTTAAACTAATTATTTAAAAAATGCATGTTTAATGATATATATATATCTATATATATATATATATATATATATTTGTTTTCATATACAATTTAAAATTCATTTCTTTAGTTTGCAGTGAAAATTATTTAATTCATATTTTAATTCTGAATAATTTTTATTTTATAGACCTAACCATGTTACTACTTCAGACTCAAGCTTTATTAACAAGATGAAATCCACTGTAAGTTTAATTTGTATTAAAGATATGAAAAGTATATTTTCATATCATTATAATTCAAATTATACTATTTCAGTTTATTATTTAATTTTTTTATTTTTATTTTAAAACATTGATATTTAAATAAATTAAAATTTTTGTTAAGAAAGGGGCATAATGGCTTTCTTTCTAAATAAATGTTATCTCTAAAATTTTATGTGTAATTTTGGAAGACTTCTCTTTTTTTTATCTACAAAAAATATATTAAACCATACTTTTATTTCTTTGATTTCTTAAGAAAAAAGTGAAATTCTATTTCTATTATAATAAGAATCAAAACTTTTTAGGGGCGAAATGTTATTGTATTTTATGGCTCTCAAACTGGAACTGCAGAAGAATTTGCTACTAGATTAGCAAAGGAAGCAAATCGTTATGGCATGAAAGCAATGGTTGCTGATCCAGAAGATTATGATATGGTATATATAAAATATTACATTAATTTTTTTTCAATACTCAATCAGTTCAATAATTTCAATTGCCCATAAAGTTTGTTCTGCTTTTAATCCTAAATCAAGATAATATTTCTATAAATAATTTACTGTCAAAGCAATTTCAGTTCATCAAACTTTTTCTGATTTCTTCTTAACACTTAGGAAAATAATGTAGATACTTATAATTATTTTCAAACAGGTTTCAATAAAATTGTTTAATGTACTGTGTGTAAATGGATATTTAAATTTCAATTATTATAAAAATTCAACTTAAGAAATAATATGCTAAGGCTAAATAAAATATATAATTTTTTTTTGTAAAAATGACATATCTTTACACAAAATTAGGTTTAAAAAGGCTTGCTATGAAATTTGCTTACTTTTAATAACTTTATTTTAAATCACTTTTCTTATAAATGTGATTTATAAAATTGAATATGTTCCATTAAATAAATATTTTGTGCACTGAGTTTCAATTACTTATTTTATGCTTCTATCATTTGTTTAAATCTCTCTGTATCAAGTTCAATACCTTGAATGCAAATCAAGAACAATATATTATTCTATATGCATTCATATTGAAACAGAAATTATATATATTCTTTATTCTTTACTTTTCTATTCTCTCAAGTCTTAAAATATGTATATTTTCATTTCTGCTTTAAGTTATGTATGCTTAAAACTTATTTTCTGTTTTTATAGGAAGATTTATGCAAAGTTCCTGAAATTGAAAATTCCTTAGTGATTTTTTGTATGGCAACTTATGGTGAAGGTGATCCGACGGATAATGCGCAGGAGTTTTATCAATGGCTTCAGACTGGGGACGGTGACCTGTCTGGTCTGAATTATGCTGTAAATATTTTTTATTTTTTATTTTTTGGGGCATTCATTAAAGATTTGACTTAAAATGCGAACCCTTTTGTGAAAATTGTTTTATTAAGTATAAAAAAGCTTTTATTAAAATGTTTTAAATGCAAATAAATTTCTATACCCTTTTCTGTATTTAGTTTGTTTTTGGATTATATTTCATTAATTAATGCATCATAAATGATATGGTATTATATTATAATTCTATAAAAGAACTGAAAATATCTCAATATTTGCATATATTTAACTACATTTTGATGAAATTATAAAAATGTACTTGTAGAACCAGGGATCAATTGAAAATCAATGTCTTTATTTTCTTGATGGCAAAACTTAATTTGCTAACTTTTATTTTGCTTTGTAGGTGTTTGGGCTTGGTAACAAAACTTATGAACATTATAATTCAATGGGTATTTATGTTGACAAACGTGTTGAAGAATTAGGAGGCACAAGAGTTTTTGAATTAGGTTTAGGAGATGATGATGCAAAGTGAGTATATTTTGCTTTTTGAATGTTTACTGTATTAATAATTTCTTTAAAATATAATATAATATGCAAGTTCTATCAGTTTCCAAATTTAAGCTGGTCTCTTGTCCTGTGTTATATGGGTGATTGTAAAGAAATGTGAAGTTTATAATAACCATAAAAGCATTAAATAATTAAAACCCATTTCCTGAGTCAACAAAAATTGAATGGAAATCGGAAT
Organism: Argiope trifasciata; assembly: GCA_026543055.1. Classification (NCBI taxonomy): domain Eukaryota; kingdom Metazoa; phylum Arthropoda; class Arachnida; order Araneae; family Araneidae; genus Argiope; species Argiope trifasciata. The sequence continues at coordinate 351,142 of JAPMOQ010045887.1, read as the reverse complement.
AAAAATTTAATTCGGAATTAAACTACAAAAAGGTCACAAAAGCGAAATGTAAATGAAGTAAAACTTATTTTTTCTTTTCCTGAGTCTGTATTATAATTAGAATGGCAGTTGGGGTGATATGATGAGATTTATTTTCATTTTGCTAGTGTGTTCTTTCCCTTTTTGTTTTCTTAATTAATTGGGTGGATTGATTTAATTTTTGGTTGAATATTCTTATGTAGTTTTATTTTTTTATATATTTACTTTATTTGGTAATGTTTTTAATGTTGCTTTGTTTTTGTGTTTTTAGCTATTAAAATTGGTATGTCCCTTTTGCCTTAATTTTCGTATCACAAGGGGTCAATGCTGATTATTCGGACTCTGTCTGATTTCCTCACAGAAAAGAATACCTCATTTTGTTCTAGTGACAAAATTAGCTTTTTAATAATATGCCATAAGTACAAATTATGATTTTATTAAAAATATTTTTTCATATAGAATTTTGGAAATGTAAACATTCTTATGTTGGTGTGATATGAACGTAACATTTCTACTTCATTTGAAGAATTTTCATTTATATATGAAATATATGAAAATACTTTTAACTGGTGGATATCAGTAATAATTTCTTAGTCACTGTATATGTTTTAAAATGTATAAATTCTAGCATTTGCATTTTATTCAAATATTATAAATTTGGAAAATATATTATGTACTTGAATAGCATTGAAGAAGATTTTATCACATGGAAGGAACGATTTTGGAGTGCTGTGTGCGAACACTTTCATATTGAAACTCTTGGTGAAGACATCAATTTACGTCAGTATGAATTGGTGGTTCATGAAGACTTACCACCTGAAAAAATATTTACTGGAGAAATTTCTAGATTGAACTCTTATAAGAATCAAAGACCGTAAGTCTTTCTTACCATTTTATTTATTGAAGAATGTATCTATATTAAAATAACAAGATTTGAATTGTTAATTTTAGGAATTGTCACCTTTTAATTTAAATTCATTTGAATTAGAAAGTGTTTTTTTAAGAAAAAGAATTTATTTTATTTTAACATGTCTATGCATTATTTTTTCAGACCATACGATATGAAAAATCCATTTTTAAGCACTGTCACTGTCAACAGGGAATTGTATAGAGGCCCCCGTTCTTGTATGCATATTGAACTTGATATCACTGATTCTAGAATAAGGTTTGTAATACATTGTACTATTATCATTTCTAATACTTGGGGTTTTTATTGAATAGTTTTTAATTACTCTAAAGTTATTATGTATATTTTTAATGTATTTAAAGTTCTTTTTGTTTGTTAAAAATCTTGTTTTATTATATTTGAATTAATTAAAAGTGTTGAACTCAAGAAATAATTTCTTCATTTCTCATATATTAAGAACTTCAAATAAAATAAATAGTAAAGCTGTCACTAATATAGTTTAGCTATCACTATATAGTTTATTATTGTTAATGTTAATAGTTCAAATTTTGTGTATTAATATATAGTTAAAAAATTGCTTACATGGCAGTTTAAAATAATTCATATGTATTCTCTATTTAGCATTCAAAGCATATATTCTTCAGTATTCAACATGTATAATTGGTAATAGCATTCACTGAATTGCTCCTCTATTTTTTATTGTAAAAAAATAAAATAGTTGTACATCGATTTTAATTTGGAGCTTAAACATAGTTCGACCAAAGATTTTGAAATTTTCTTTTTTAAATTGAAACAAAAGTAATAATTCGATTGTTTTAAATGCTCTTTTCGAATTTTTTACATTCTAGATATGATACTGGTGACCATGTGGCAATCTATCCTACAAATGATACTGCACTTGTAGAGAAACTTGGAAAATTACTAAATGCTGATTTGGATACTGTGTTTAGCCTCAATAATTTAGATGGTAAGGGATTTCTAGTTATTTACTGATCAAAATAACTTTGATCCCTGATTTGACTTTGGTAATTCTAAAATATTCCTACTAATAATTTTATAATTTAATTCTAGAAGAGTTATTTTCTCTTTTTTTCTCTCTATGATAAATTCAAATTTTCAACAAATTAAAATGTCTTTATATGGCTGTTTAATTTTTTAAAAAGAACTATGTCTACATATAAATCATGCTTACTTTTTAGTTTTCTTTGTGCTATAAAATCCATTAATTGTAAATTTAATTGTTCCCTGCCATATCAATCGAGAACCCAAGGTGCTTTATCAGCCCATATGAAAGCAATTCTTGTTATAATAGCTATAATTCTAACTTTCTGTTTTGTAGACATCTTCTTTTAAATAGTAGATTCGTTTAATTTTGCTTAAAATATCTTTTGAAGATTTTTTGAAAAACCTTTTCACTGACTTCATAATAAAAGTATTTGGATATTTCAAATAAAATGTATTTTTCTCTTTAAATGTATCTAACTTTTTAAAAAGGATTCTTACACCTTTACTGATGTACATTTTACATATATATCAGTTTACAACTAATTCATTTTATTTATCATGAGTTATATAATGATTTTTTCAATGGACTTTTCAGTTTATATACATTTTTAATGTTAAAACTGTCTTTCATTTTTGTTTTTTTTGTAAATATTATGTGTAATTCTTTATAAAAGTAATATGATCAATAAATGTTTACAATATTCAATTCTACATTAAAGTTTAATATAAATTTCAACTTAAAAGTTATGATTTTCAGAGGACAGTACAAAGAAACATCCTTTCCCTTGCCCTACGACTTATCGAACTGCATTGTTACATTACGTTGATATCACTAGCATACCTCGTACTCATGTGCTAAAGGAAATTTCTGAATATGCTACAAATGAAGAAGAGAAAAAGATGCTGAAATCGATGGCTACTTCATCTGAAGAAGGAAAGGTACATAAGATTGATTGATTATATATCTGGTTAAAATTTATATTAGTTAATGAAATTAATTTTCACTTATTTGACTTATGCAAAATAAATATAATCAAATCTGCTTTTAGAAACCTATTAGCATACTAAGAAATTGATTTTTTTTCTTAATTTATAATTTAGAGTATTAAATATTGTGGAATCCTGAAATTAGTTGCCCTAATGAAAGTCACTACCAGGTCATAACAGTAGTCTGAAAGAAAAATTTAATTGCAATGAATGAATCAGTTTATCAATAATTAAGCTATTAAGACATTAATATAGTTTATTTTAATCTCTTGACATAAATGAAAACTGTTGCACCTATTGAAGTAAGAGGAAACTGAAATACACAACTTTATCTTTATGACAATGAAATAGAATATACCAGGTCCAACAAGCATAAGGGTCAACAATATTAACAATTTCATATTAACATGCAATTAGTAGTATTTAAACATGTTTAAAGTTTAGTTGAATCTAAGTAATTGAAATATTAAGCGAACATTTCTATTTGTTTACTTTTTTGGCTTTATTTTTATAGATTTTCTGTAGTTATTTTGAAGGAAACAAAAAATATAGGAACAAAATTAAGTAAAAAATACTGTTACCTATTCAAAATTCATATAGTATTAAAGTCCCAAGTATTGTTCAGAAATACAAACAGTGGTGTAATTACTGTAATCATAATAGGCATTTTTATGCTGAATAAATTGTTTATATTTTATTTCCAATTATGTATTATTTTTGAAACAATAAATGATTAATAATGAAAATGTGTGAAAGTTTGTAAATTCAGTTTAGTTTGTTAATGAGATAAAATATTGATTATTTCGTGCATTTGTAAGAAAGGATTTTTATTTCATTATTTTTTTAAATTCTAATAGATAGTTTATGACTATATAAATATTGAAGGAAAAAGTGTATAAAAATTAGTTAAATTGGCTGTTTTTTCCTTAGAATTAAGTTTAAATAATTGAAAAAAATTTACATGATTATTTGTTGTTGATAATTTTATGATACCATTTATAGCTGTGATTATGTATATGTGTACATTTTTCTACTTTGCTGCAAGAAATTTAAAAGAAATATTGTGGCAAATTCAGCCAAGAAATTATTTTAAAAAGTTAATTTATTTTGTAATCGTGATTGACATAATCTCTGAACTTTAAATCCTATCTTTGTAGATGCCCCTTGAAATAAATTCCTTGAAAAAAGATGGTATTTCTTGCCTGCTATTTAATGATATATGTGCTATTCTATGAATACTCTTGAAGTCTTTGATGATATCTTCTTATCTTTCTTACTATCCACGTAAACTATCAGTCTTATTGTATAATGATAAAAAATTAAGACTTTTAATTAACATTTGTTATCAATTTATTAAAATAAACTTCCTTAGTTTGAGGAAATTTCTCAAGCAGGATTTAAACAAAAGTCAGCTCTTTTTGTGTGATTTAAAATTAAAAATTGGATATGATTTCAATGGAATAGTTTACAATGCAGGTAGTTCAATCAATTTTAAAGATTTCATTAAATTTATATAGTGCTAAGTTCTTTAAGAGAACTTTACCATCATACCGGCGCAAATCTTGCCAAGCAGATGTTTTGGCGACAGCACGCTGTTATAATTTTGGCTCAGGCGATAAAATGGCTGTGACTTTCTTTAAAAATATAGCGGTAAAAGGTTACAGGTGGTGATATTCTGTTTGGCGTTGGTTGCATCAATATTGGCGGCTTTTCGCCTGTGCCGGTATAATGGAAAAGTACCTTTTCCTGTTATATGTCTGAATTTTTCTGTAGTTAGGTACATTTTATTTCTGGTCTGTGAGGAACTTTAAACGATATTGCTGTTAAATTTTACATCAAAATCTATTATTAGACTATAATATATCTTTATATTTTTTTAATAACTCTCCTTATCTATTTCTATTGTTTTAATGAAAAATATTGTATTGTCGTATTCTATTATTTTAATGAAAAATATTCAAGTTTTCTCTTTGTTGGTAATTTATTTCTGCCCTTACTTTAACAAAATAATTATTAAAATTAAACTGCTTTTCAGCATAAACATTTTGTTGATTTCTCCAGCCCTTCATAAAAAATATTTTTGTAGCCTTTTAATACATTGCTATTTATACTGTTTTATGTATCAAAACATATTTTTATCCTGATTTTGTTCTCAAAATATCTTTTTGTTACCTTTAAATCTTTATTTTTTTTTCTTGCCAAATAATTTAGAAATTATATTTTTACAGAAATTGTATTTAAGTTGGGTTGTAAAGAATTGCCGCAGTATAATTCATATCTTGGAAGATTTACCATCTCTTAAACCACCCATAGATCATCTTTTGGAATTGTTGCCAAGACTCCAAGCTAGATATTATTCTATCTCATCTTCTCCAAAAGTAAGTGTTTTGTAATCTAATTGTTAAATAATATTTTTCAAGTCCATTCTAATTATAGCTAAACTTTTTTTGGATTTTTTCTTATGTTATGGTATTTGCTTATATAGTATTAATGAATTTTTGGATAGTTTCTTTTATTAATTTCATTGCCTTTTTAATTAAAGAATATTGATTACTACATAAACTTCATAATTTTGCTTCAAAAGGCTTTGTTTTATATATAAAAATTTTAGGTGATAAAATAGTTTGTAATAATATTTAAAGTCATATTAGTCATAACCAAATTATTAAAAAAAATCAGCATTTCATTACACAATTATTGTTTATATTCTTAGAAATCCACAATATGATATCATCATGGAATAATTATTAATTTATTCTCTGTTGTTTTAAAGTTTTAAATTCTTTGTAAATTGAGCAGTTTTCATATGTAAAATACTCATTTTGTACAATTAGTTTTTAGAATGATTCCTTTATCAAGAATGATTTAAATGACACAAATAATCATTTTTTCTTCATTATGATGATAGAATATTTAATATATAATGCTCTTTTTAAATTTGCTACTTATGAATACATGACTTATATATGTGAAATAAAAATTACTATTAAATTTATTTTAGTTATCTACATATAGTTTTATTAAAACATATTTCAGCTACATTTTTATCAAAAATAGGTTTTCCTGAATAATTTCTATTTATTAAAAGAAATAAATGATGATGAATTGTTTGAAAATGTTATTAAAAAATCTAATTGATTAATTGTGTGCTGATAAATTTTTACTTCTTGTGAATTTATTTTGTGTCCATGCCTTTGTTCACAATATAGATTAGTACATATTTGCTTTAAATAATATGATTACTATCTTTTAGCTGCACGCCTCTTCTATTCACATCACAGCAGTTTTGGTCGAATACGAGACTCCCACCAAGCGTATAACTAGAGGTGTTGCTACTGGTTGGCTGAAAACTTTGAAACCTGGTGATAGGGTTCCAATATTTGTTCGACGTTCTCAATTCCGACTTCCAAGCAAACCACATATTCCTGTTATCATGATTGGTCCTGGAACTGGTTTAGCTCCTTTCAGAGGTTTCCTGCAAGAACGTTCTTTCCAAAAAAAAGAAGGTTTGATATTTTTTTTTTCAAGTATTCATATCGTTTTTCTGACATTATTTCTTTTATGATTTATATTTTGATTAGTTAAACTATAGATAAGTTTATAGAAGATAATTGGTTTTATTAATGTTCAATTTGTGAATACTATAGATTGTGTATGTTGTGATTCACAAGTAAACTTTATTAATGCAAAGAATATGAAATGTAGTAATATATTATAAATTTACAATCATACAAATTGTATAAAATCATCATCACATAAAATTTGTTTGAAAAAACAACTTAGTACAACAGCTTATAAAATCCTGTAACTGTTGAAAGGCAGCTAAAACTGAATTTTATGAATTCCATGGCATAAATGTCTTGCTATTATTTTTATTTAAATACTTCATTGTTTTAGATAATAACAATATCAACATCAATTGTGCTAACATCAATTTTATTTATGATACTTGATATTTCTGACACAAGAAACTGGTTAGGGCTTCATAGAGAATATCCTATTAAAAGATCTATCAGACATATAAAGAATTTATAATAAAAAATTATGTATCATGTACGAAACATTTTGCATTAAATAACAAAGGAACAAAATCCTATGGTTTTAAATTAAAAGTAAATAGAGTAAAGACATGTAAGAATAACATATCATTTAAACAACAAAAACAAGTGCAGTCAACATTGCCTAATAAGTTTATTTTTCTTTTAATTTTTACCACAATAGTCTTTTTGTATCAATATATTTACTGGTATTCATTCAATTTGTAGTAAAAACTTATGTGCAAAGTTGCTTTGTAAAAATTAATAGTCAGCTTAGATCAGAAATGGACTTTCCATTGCAAAAAGTTTTAGTTTAAAAATAATTCATTTTGTGAGCTAAGATTTATTTGATTATGTTTTGAACATTTTTACTCCCAACTAATATTTTAGGAACCGAAAAGAATTTGCTTGAAATTCTTTTGTTTTGTTAACCTTTCTTATTTAATAAATTACAACATTACACATTAACATTATATTTAATATATAAAATTCTATCAAAATTTGGGTTTAAACTGCTAAACTGTCATTTTTTTTTTTAATGTATACAAACAGCTAACTCTTACTTATATATAAAATTTTAAAACATTCATTGGTAAAATACTAAGATTCTAAAAATATGACTTTATAGAAAAAAAGTTATGAAAGTTCATTATTTTTATAGCTACATTTTTCTAATCTGAAAATTTTATCATTAAGCATTGAAAGGATTAAAAGAGATTGATAATAGCATCTTTTACTTCAATCTTATTATCTGTTTATCTGTTGACTAAATTTTATCAAATATGATTTCATGATTTATTGTAGACAACTGCTTAAAAGTTTTATATAATGTTCTTTTTATTTCCTTTTTAGGGAAAGAAGTTGGGGATAGCATACTTTATTTTGGATGTCGTAAGGCAAAAGAAGATTTCTTATATGAAGACGAGCTCAAGGTTTTTGAGGAAGAAGGAACCCTTACAAAACTGCATGTAGCTTTCTCCAGAGATCAGCCAGAGAAATTGTATGTTACACATCTGTTAAATGCAAACAAAGATGAATTGTGGCGAGTGTTTGGTGAATCAAGTGGACATATTTATGTGTGTGGGTAAGTGATGAAGCTTTGATTGTTAGAGCTAATTAAAATACTTTTTAAAAATTAATTTTATGAACTAGAAACTGAATGATTTATCAAAATTCACAGCCTTAAACCTTTTCTTTTGTTGCAAATAAATTAAAATTAATTTTGTTGTAAAATCAAATGGAATTCATTATAATCAGCTAATCAATATGTGAAATATATAAGGTTATATATTCTATACATGTTTTGTAGTTTTCTTTTTAAATTATACTATCAACAATACATTGAAAGCATATAGTCTTAAAAAATTATGTATGCTGATTGATTATGTATGCAATAAAAAATTATTAAGCTATTTAGTATGATATTTAAATATTTTTAATGTGATTTGGTCAATAAAATTTCTTTGGGAAGAAAGCATAATTTATGCTAAAGTGCATTCAGAGAAACATTATCTTTCTCTATGATAGAGGCCAAAGTATGTACATAGAATGCCAAATTTTTGGGTGCCTGTTAACTCAAATAGTATCAAGAAATTGGTTCATTTTCTTGTAAAGTCTTTAAATCTTTAAAAAAATTGTTCAAAAGTTGTTTTTTATAATTTGAAGTCTTTAAGTATCAGAATATAAAAAGTTTAGAGGAAAAAAAAGTAATACAATTCCATTCTTAAGCCTTATAAAATGATATGAGGAGATTTCATGCACTATTATGGGAGGATGGGAAAATAACACTGTAAATATATTGAAAAGCTTCACATTGTTGAGAAAGTATAAAGGCAGTTTTATAAGAACCATTTAATGTTGAATAAGAAAATGCCAAGGAAACGTTGAATATCAGTGGTATTTGAGAATTCCTCTTATCAGAATTAATATTTCAAAAAAATTCATCCTAGAAATTTGATAATTAAAAATGTTTCTACAATGTTCAAATATGTTTTTGCAGTTATTGGAATATGCGAAATGATTAGGTCTCAATTAGTTTGGAAATTAATTTTGACCACATTTTATTTATCCATTTATTTATTTTTATAAACTGCTGTGATTTAGCATCATTGCTCACAAGGAGTTGAACAGTGTAAGATATCAATTTCAACCTTTCATCAGCAGTGTTTTGAAATTGCTTCTATTATTTTGAAAAAGTAAAATCAGAATTCCAAGCTCTAATTAAATTTTTGATGCATTTCTTAATATCATCAGTGTATTATGAAATTTGGTGTTTATATTTAATTTTTTCAATGTATCCTTCTAAAAAAGAATTCTGATCACATGTGTTTGCTCTTTACTTTTGAGTTATGCAAGCTCTTAAATTTCCACAGTATCTTTCCAACATTTGCAAAATTTTATTCTAAAACTGTACAAGTTCTGTCTTTTGTATGTTCTCCATTTCACTCCCCCCCCCCCTTTTTAAAAATTCAGGTCTGCTTATGATTCAAGCAAGAATTTTACTACTGCATCTTTTTTTAATATTAATAAAAATAAATGAATAAGTATGTGACTACCAAATTAACCACATATTTTTTTGTACTAAAGTAAATCCCTTCATATAAAGTTTTTATCCATAGATTTAGGACATAGATTTTATGTCATGAAAGATTATTATGTGAATGAGTTATTTTTAAATCACCTTGTATAACAGATATAATCTTATTTTTTGCATTAATTTTTATACTTAATTCTTTAGTGATGCCCGTAATATGGCCAAGGACGTTCATAACATAATCCTTGAAATTGTTCAAGAATATGGAAAGAAAACAAAGGATGAAGCTGAGGCTTACATTAAGAAGATGGAATCACAGAGGAGGTATTCCGCTGATGTCTGGAGTTAACCCTGTGCATGGTGTTTAGACTGTTCGCATTATGATTAGTGTTAATATTTTAAGCACAATCAGGAGCTACTCTCATCTGATTATTGAAATATTTTGTATGTTTGTCTGTATATGTGATGTGAAAAAAATCATTTTTATTTATTTCGATATTTTATCTTTGCGTAATTTAGTTTCATTTTGCATGTGGAAAATGAATCATATGGAGTATGCTATTTTAGGGCTGGTATATTCTGAGAGATATTTTTTTTGTCGAAAATTGGCTAATTTTTTTTGTTGTAAATTCTTATTTTATATTTTATTTTATTGACCTTTGGTATATGGATCTAAAGATATTATCCAAAAGTTTTAAGAATTGCATGTTCTGAAATTTTGTTTTTATGTAATTGACTTATGCTTACAAATTTGTGTTGATTTGTTTTACATTCCAATTCTGAAATCATTTTTAATTTGAAGTGTTGTGTTTTTTACTTTTTTTTTCATTAACTTTTTCTAAAAGTAAAGATTCGGAGATACTGGGTAATATAGCATCCATTTAGATCTTCATAACATTACTCAAATTGTAAATATATTATTTTTCTTACTGACAAAAAAATTATACAATGGTGCCAATATTATTTTTGTGTTGCCTTTACTGCTTTTCATATTGGTCCATATGCAATTGTTTTAATTTGTGTTGTTCAGTACTTTCAAAGCATTATTTTGTTATTAATTCAAATCTTGGCTTTTGTTAAATTGTGTATGACTACTTAACAACTTTTATTTATGCTTAATTATTCTTTCAAATGCATTAATCCTGTTTTGATGGTGGCAACTATTTATAACAACCTTTTGAATGATTACTTCTCTGCAAAATCACTAACCAGTTCATGTTTTTTTAGTGAAAAAATTACTTATTAATATAATCCATGTGTGCATTTGTTCTCTATCATGTGTGTGAAACAATTTCCACCTATTTCAATAATTTTTCTAAAGAATATTTCAGATTTTAATTTTTTATTTCATGATGTTTTTTTAAAGTAATGTTATTGCTTAAATATTTTAAGAATGTTCTGAAACCATTTTAAATAAGGAATTATATTGACCAATGGATGTTATACTGAATAAATTATTTTTATTCTGAAAATTATTTAGTTGTTGTTATTCAATGATATACATTTATCAAAAAATCATTTACAAAGTCATAACAATATTTCTTCATGTTTTAGATTTCACAGATAAAATTTTTCCTCTTTGATAATTAAAACTGCTTTTTGTATATCAGCTTAATTAAACATCAAATATTATACACCATTCAACAAAAACACATGTAAAAAATGTGTAGTAACATTTTGATATATAAAAGAAGTAAAGATCTATCAGACCATCTTAGAAAGTGTAATAGTTTACCAAGATTTTTAAAACTTGCATTAAATTCTTTCTGCATTAAGATCAAATGTCAGATATAGAATCTATAAATTTAAAGTATTTTAATTTTCTTCCTTCTTGAGAGCAGAAAACAATAAATGGAGGGGAAAAATAACCTTTGAACAGGTTCACATTTATTTATCCCTGCTCTCAAATGTTTTCCTTTAGATTGTTGACCTCGATATTTTTGAAATCCCTTATTATTTTCTGCACATATCACAGACTTGATGATACATTTTAAAAACAGATTTAATTTTAAAAACTGAAGTTATTTAACAATGCAATTTGATAACTATGAGATAACATGATGCTATTTTTTTTCTCGTTTTTTAAAAAAAGTTGTGTTTTTTGCATTGTTCAAACATTTCTTCAATAATTTATGACAATATTTTTTTTACTATTTTAAATGTTTAATATTTATTTTTCTAATATAAAATTTTAGAATGAATATTTTGGAGCTATTTTATTTTGATATTTTCCCTTCCGAGACAGAACCTTTTTAACAATGTATTGCTGCATTGAATAGAAACAATCAAGTTTATATTGCCGGATGGTTATAACACTGGTCTAGTAGTCATGAGTTTAAATCCCAGTAGGTTCAAAATTTGTGTGTATATTTTCCCTTGATTTATTTCTCCTATATTTCATGTTCCAGAAGTTTCTGCACTTTCCTTCAGTTTACCAGAGAAGTTGTCTGAACTTTTCTTACTGTCTTAAGAAAAGTATTCTTGAACTTTCCCTGCTGGTATAAAAAGCAAAGATCTCTCAGTCACAAGTTCAGAGTTGAGTTAATAAATGGGTTTAACTCTACTGCCTGCGTGTTCTTGAGTTCTATCTATGCAACACTATCTTCAAAATGTCAGTGTGTAAGAAGTCTGCTTGTTAATTCATCAATGTATTTGCTATTAGTTCCAATTATTTTTAATAGTAATATTTAATTAATCACTGGTTTCTAATCAATTCTTTGAAATTAAATGTTAAAACACTTGAAATTAATTTGTGAGTAAAGATACACACTGCCGTCCTTACATGACTTATTATTAATTCAAAGAATGTTATAGGCTATGTGTCATAATAAATTGCGATAAGAAATATTTAATTACAGTTTGTATTAAACTTGACATTACAAATCTTGAATCTAAAAATCCTGCTTCATTGAAAATAATCAAATATATTGATAGGAAAGAGACAGTGTTCTTAAGAATATAATGTATATATAAAATTTCATTTGTATATTGCAGCATTGTTGAATGAAAGCATTAATTTTAATTATTGCTCATATTAATATTTCTTCATTATTTACAATATGGAAAGATATATTAATCTAGCATTGTTATATGTCTAAGGCAAACATTTATAAAATTTCCTCTATACAGAATACCCCATAAATGTTACTAAGCATATCTGTTTTTCTTAAAAGGTTGAAAACATTGAAAGCTAGTCTGTAATTCTGAAACATAGCCCTTCTGCCATAAACAAACTGTTTAAAATATGAAAAATGCTTTACGTCTACAGAAACAAGCTCATAATTATCATTTTGAATATCTAGCAGTGAAATGATCCAAGATTGCATCGCAAAAATATACAAGTAGCCTGGAAACTAATAACTATGCTTTTTATGGAGGTTCAATACACAAATTCTTTCGATTATGTCATAATACCTGTTGTAGTAGACTTCTCCGTACTTGCTCTTATACTAAGATATTATTTCCTCTATCTCAGCCCAAAATTCTGAACTTTGAGTAAGACATTACCATATGTTCATTATTATTTCAGATTATTATTTTGTGAATCTACTCATAAATTCTAAAAGTTCATTTTCTATAGTATGGTAGGAAGAAAAAAAAAAAAAAAACTAACTAACTGAGGATGGGTTTTGAATACTTCTGACTGATTGTAACCAAAATTTGACTTTAAGAAACTGAATTTGTAGTTAGATCACATTCCAATTTTAATTTATATTTGTTGTGTTTTTGAATTATCGAACTTGCATGCATCATAATCTATATTAACATGCTTCTAATGGAAGCTTTGGATTAGTTTAGTTATATTAACATCGCGCAACACCAGATCTACTTTTTGGGAAACGGACTGTAATTTTGAACAGCGGTCACATGACGAGGACGACACCTGAGATTGCACCCTCTTCTCTAAACTTTCTCACCTTATCAGCTGGAGGATGTTTAGTCCTGACGGATTTAACGTGCGCCACAACAGCTTACACGACGGTTCTTCGGTGGAATTGGGTCTCGAATCTGAAACCCTCCAAAGCCGGGACTGTACCACAGATCATCCTGGCCCTTACAGAGAGCATTCACATTAATATTTTTTGAAGAATGGATTTTTTTTTCTTGGGATTCTTAGCTATACGTCTTATAGTGGCGAACGCTTCAATGCAAGTTAAACCATTGTAATCTATAGTGTTGTGTTTATTTAATCCTTACAGTATTAATCTGATCTGATGTGGACATGAAATTTTTATAGTAAAGGATTGATTTTGTGTCTGTTTCAGTTTCAATTGGGGGGGGGGTGTAAAATATAAAACAAGTTATCATTAAAGATACCATCACATTACATTCTGCACCTTAGAAAAAAAAAACGTACCTCCAAAAGACATATTAGTAGAGAACTTCAACGTCCGGGTTGGGCTGGTTAGTAAAGAGAGGGTTGATAATGTTTTGTTATTTTCTTGTGCTTTGCTAATTTTTGTAAATTATATCATTTGTACGTGTCGGCTGTGTTTTGCATTACTTTGAAATAAACCATGATTATTCATTATCGAACTTCGTGAACTTTTCACAGGATGGATTTTGTGTATTTATATAAAATCCCAACAAGTGCACAATACCAACAATTAAAAAATATGTTTCAAGTATTAAAAGTTTTGAAATTGTCGTAGGATACTGAAAGCATTTTAAATCCATAAGTTTTTTAAAAATTCGATGAAACAGTATTGAAATAGTTGAAAAAGATCATGCCCTTGATTAAGTATATCACCAAGAATAAAATAACTCAATATATTCTAAATTTTAGAATTTCTAACTTCCATTTCTAGATGGCTAAATGAAATTAAAAAATAACATTCAATCAAAGTCATGCACATTAAAATATATGTATAGCGTTGATTGAATATAAAGAAAAGTTATAATTTTTATTTAACGAAATTCTATATATCAGTCAAGAGATTTGTCTATACTTTATAATGCAGTTAATATTCAAAATGCCTATAAGCCCCAAAATATAACTCACTTTACATGAGGATCTTAGTCAAAATTTTTCACCTAGGCTTATGACAAAAATTCAAAAACCATAAAAGACACCTTATCATATCCATAAAGTAAAATTAAATAAAGAAATATGATTAATGAGGGAAAACCACAATAGATGATATATTGTAGATAAAAAAAAAATAGAATAATTCAATTTTGAAATATCTTTAGGGTATTAAATAACACCAAATGAAGAAATATATTCTTAAATTCTTTTATTGAAGAAGAGCAAATATAGCTTGACAGTGACAGAGAAAAACGATGTTTACAGAACCAATAAAAAGGTATCATCATTTTCAAACTCAAACTTATTTTTCAAAAACAGTTTTTTTTTCATACATATTATTCATAAAGATATTATTTTATTCTTTTTAGCCAGCATGAACATCAGAAAATTTGAAGTGTCTCAAAATATTAAGAAAGATGGATAATTAATCATTTTGGCTATAAGAGAAACGACATTTCCCAGAAAAATTGAATTAAGCGAATATTTAGGCATTACTACGAAAAGTATTTTTATCATGACAGCATTAGTATCATATATATTGAAATGTTATTGACGTTTACTTTTTTATTGCTGTTTTTATTAGATAAAAACTGTAACCATCCACTATATTGATCATTAATTCTGTCAAAACTCGCTAAGCAAAAGTTTTTTAAGGGACTAAAGCACTATAATAAACAAAATTGTCATTTTCCTGTTTTTAGCAGAAAGCTGTTTTGCTCAAAGAAATGATTCGATAATTGCTTCTAATAATTTATCCTATAAAGAAATACAAAATATTTAAAAATTTTATCACTGTCAAATAATTTGTGGTTTTTGATGTTTCCTTTATTTTATTTTGATTTCTTGTAAGGGTGAAAAATAATAATCAACCTTCGTTGTTTTTTTTAAAAAAACACAATTAAATGAGAACAAAAAAAAAAAAAAAATTGATACGATTTTTCCTTTTTTAAAATAGACAATATGTTACACATAGTAATTACTTAAATTTTTGAATATAGCATACCATAATTATAATATATGTGACTGACTTCTTTTTAAATATTTTTTTAATTAATGCAGGAACACCCTTTTATTTTGAAGGTATTGATCGCAATTAAGCCCAGAACACATTTTCAACTGCTCAACCATTGCTGCTGCCATCCTTGGACTCAGTAACTCGTTCTAAAGACTTTTGCACGCATTTGAATTTTTTTATTATCCTTAGAAAACAACAACAACAACTGAATCTATTATGTCTCCTTGGCGAGTTATTTGGAGCTATTAATCCTTGGTAAATAGATGCGGTTGAGATCCGAATTTTTATTTATTTTTTAAATTTTAGATAACTGTACTATGCCTATAAGCATCCCTTAAGGCCTTATCACACGGCAAAATATCTTCCGTCAGCAAAGGACAGCGAAAGTGACGTCACTTCAAAGTTTCACATGATTGGTTGAATTTCGTTTGCAGGCAATATTTTCGATGACATTTTCGAACTGGTTAGAAAAAGTTGTCGATTATGAAACTTGCCTGACCAGTTTTTTAGGGTAGAAACGGAAAAGTGCTTGCGAAATTTCACCGTGTGATAAGGCCTTAAGTTGACCAAATTTCACCACAATTGGCTGAACGGTACGGCAGCGCATAGGGTAAGTTAAAAACAAAAATTCATTTTTATATATTAGATAGGGAGATTGTGAACTAATACTAGGAATTAAAAAGAAAGAATTTTTATAATTTTCGTATGGTAATAAGATTTATAATGAAACATACAGTTTATTTTTAGTCTTTGAGCCTAATTCATGCGTAGTTTAAATAACTTGACAGTTTGAAGCTTGACAAAACTGAGCTCTTATTTCATAAGTAAAGGAACAGGCGGTTTATACCCCCCAATCCTCAATTGTTTAATTTTACCTTACTAAATAGTGATATATTTTTATAGTGATATCCTCACAAAATCTATCTATTATGAAAACTATTGGCATAACTCTAAAAAACGAAAACCTAATAAATTATTATTCCATAATAATTTATTAATTAACAGAAGTTCTTTTAATAGACTGATACATTTTTTGCATTTTTCTAAAACATTTCTTTTTTTCAAATTATAGAATCAAAAAAAAAAAAATTCTTAGTCAATTTTATAAAGTAGTTTTTATAAGCATAATGTATGTATATATGTAAAAATAACAATTATTCATTTTTTAAAAAATACCAGCGGGAGACTGAGCTCCGCTCGGAGAAAACAGGTATCGAAGCTAACTCGAAGATTTAAATTTTCAATTGTGATTTATCAAAACAATACATGCCATAAGAAAATTTGTGAAACCATTGGTGAAAAGATAACCGGTTAAAGTGCACCATTGTAAACTACTCTAAACAAAGTTAGAGTTTGGAAAGGGAACTATTCTATACAAAGGTAAAGTAAAAGTAAAGATTGAAGTGTGTTGAAGTTCAATATTTTTGACAAATTTATTTAGAAAAACCAAACATATATACATACATAAGAAACATATTATAAACCTATAACAGCATAAACATAAAACTTTATTAGTTCGCCATATTGGCTATAGATGGCAGCACGTTACCGCTTGAAAATTTAAGTAGCCATTATGGCGAACTAATAAAGTTTGAAAATATCTTATCTGTAACTCCAAACTGCTCTACGGTAGCGCTTCAAAACCGGCGCCAATCGATTCCTCGTGGCCAAAAACCCCAGACCCCCAAGTTTACCGGAGTTTATTAATTCTGGGGCGATTTTCGACTTGGCAACCATTCCTCGTATTATAGTATTAGATATAGATATGATAAATATAGATATTAAAATATAATGTATAAAAATATAGATATTGTCTATATGTAATAGACAATATGTTACATATAGTTATTACTTAAATTTTATAATACAGCATTTCATAAATATAACATATGTAACTGACTTCTTTGTAAATGTAATAAGGGGCAATGCTTGCAAATGGAGTAGGATCTAGTATTGTCTGGTGCTATTTTCATGTCTTTAAAGTGACTTATGCGGAGTCTTGCAATGATTGATGAAAGATGTCTAGGGCAATTGAGATTCTGAATGGATGGCTTTTTGGATAATGCAATAGATTCAGTAGAAATGCTAAATAAAAATTAAAGGTTAATATTTTGTAAATATTGTACGCAAATGCAATGCGTCATTCTCAGAGGTAACAACTTTATGACAGATTATGCGAGAAAATTCTGGGAAGACCAATCTGGAAGTTTAAAATTTTAATTAAAAATTTAATTAAATTTTAGCGTTTTGCGTAGTAAATTCTGAAAATATCATAGTACAAATAATTTTGCTTTACCTCAATTTTCAAAAAATTATCCTTGCATGGCAATATATATATGTTTAATTAAATTTATAAGAAAATATTTTAATCACGTTTTCTAACATTTAACTTGAGAATTCTGAAAGATTAAACGAATCACGAGATGAAATAAAAAATGTCTATTATTACCATTCTGAAACAACACCAACCTTTATGATTTAAAAGATTACCCAAATTTAATATATAAAAAGGAATACTTTTTTTTGTATTTTATATACTGTCATATCGTTCATCCTCTTTCGATAAAACACTGCTAAACTAATGATTGCATTTGTGCGAAGGTTATAAGCATTGTACAATTATTACATTCAGAGTTTATGTCACACATTCTAAATACAGCTATTATTATAGCTGCCGAATAAGTTATATATAACGGACATTTCCAGCGCAAACAGTAATTTTTCTATTTATTTAGAATTGCCAAACGATATTTCGGTTATACACGAGTATATCGCTTTAATTGCTTCTATCACTTCAGTACGTAGAATTAAGCGAAAGAAACGTTAAAAGGTAAGCGAGTAATGAAACAAACCATTTACGAATTGCAAATTCATCTGCTTCAGGATTTCAAGATCAGTATACTTCAAGAATCGAAATACAAAGATCACGAGCATTAGAATTAATAGACAAAAATGTGGCTAGAATTGAGAGAACCCTCACGAGCTATTCGATCTCAACGAATACTACATGTAGATTTAAATCTTTTTGTATTAGAATGTAATGATTGCAACCTAGGGAAAATATCGTCAGAATGAATAAGACCTGTGCACACTACAGTACAGTTAAGTTCAACAATGAAACATCAAGAATGTGCCACATGAATGGCAACATTAAATTGCCTATATTACATGCACCACCTGATCCATTGTCACCATTGCTCTCAAGCGACTCACCTGATTCCAAGCACTTTTTGCAGAACATTCGGAAATCTAATTTAGCACTGCACACGACATCTTTCGCTTGTTGACATAGATTTTTAAGATCAGTATATACAACTTTCGAAATTCAGGGACAAATGCATCATCGTGTTTGCTCATTTCTACCTATTTCGAATGCAGTACACAAAATTTTATGAATATATTTTGTCGGGGCCAATGATGCTTAAGTTATTCATTCCAGCGATGAAGGTCCAGTCACTAAATGCCACATTATATTCTATTCACAAACGCTTTTCTACCAACGCAATTCATTCATAAAGTAATTCAAAACTTCAATCGACAACTTATGCAATTCAAATACGAGCAGACAAAATATCATTAGGGTGGCATCCCTGACGCTTATAAGCCATCGGAGAGTCACGATTGCCATGGATGGTGAAGATCTTGATAAACATGATGTAATTTTTTAGCAACTGAATAATACAATTCAGCACGTCTCTGAATAACATCGATCATTCTATGCACTGAATACCTCATAATTTAATGGAAAAGAACAAGATGAATATCACTAATATTATGCAAACTAATCCAATTACTGGTAACAGAATATCCTTATTTCATTTATTCACATGAAAATATTACTTTCTTTTTAGCTTTTCGTTATTCGTAAATGTAATTTTGTTTTTCATGTTTTTCATTTTCTTTATTCTAATATGAGAACAACTCATATAAAAATAAAGAAAATGGCAAAAAGTATCCGAGATGAATTATTAATCATATCGCATAATAATACCTCAGAATGGAACAAATCATATTCTGCAATGACGTCAACTATTCCATCAACACACGTTTACAATTACGCGATACAATTACAAAAGCTGGAAATGTCGTTGATTGTCAATTTCAGACATCGGCAAAATGGTCCTATTTGCAACAACTTTCAATAGCATTCCACGGCATATGCATGATGATATGACATATGCATATTCATAGGCCAACCTGACTTTTTTGTTATATTTATTTCAGTTACATTTTTTTTATTATAATTACGTTGCTTCGTTATTATTTTGCGGAATATTAATCCACCCCGATTCTGTAATGGAATAAGATGTGCATTAAAGAAACTGATCCCGAATGTCACACAAGCAACTATTTTTCACAGAAAGTCGAATGGAGAAGATGTGAACTTTCCACGCACTTCCATTATTCCCACCGACGTGCCTTTTGATTTCAAATGACTTCATTTGCCCATTCGACACTTACATTCTCCAAGACCATCAGCAAGGAGGAAAATTAATCACTTTTAAGCGTGCGGATTGATATGGAAAATCCATTTTTCACAGGAAGAGTAGTATATTGCATTTTACAAGTCGGACAACCAAGAAATTTATTTGTTTTTACTGTAGATGTTAAAACAAAAAACATTGTCTACCCTAAAACACTTGAATAAAATATATATATATATATAAGATGCTAAATAATTGTTCATAATTCTACCCAATCATAAACTATGGTATGAGTGTTTTAGAAGAATGAAAACTAATCCTTTTCTGTGTTGTTTGGAATTGTTATAAAGGGTCTTTATATTGATCGAAATACAATCACTGCACTATTCAAAGCAATAAACTGTGAATAAGAAAAAAAAGAAAATAATATCTTACTTTAGTTACTCGGGATTCGAACAAAGCACAGAATGACATTTCTATTATTTTCGACTTCAGCGATTAAATAATTGATGTACTTTCGGGGCGTTTAACAAAATCTCGGCCATGAAAAATGGATAATTTAATGAGAAAAGCAGACTTTATTCTTAATCATTCTTTTGTGGAGTGTCCTTGAATTTTCTGCTAGAAAGAAGCAATAAACAACAAGTCTTGGCTAATAGTAGTTACCCTTTTGCTAGAATTATTAAGTTGCGTGGAGGCTTTAAATCTGGGAATATGTTTCAGCTATTGATACTCAAAAGAAGCATTTATAGATTTGTGTCTATCTTGGATTGTATCTGTCCATTGTTGCAGAGATATGCTATAATTTAAGATATTGCAATTTTTTTTATTATTCTTTTAACACTGAATGCGTCATTTCTCAAAACTTAATAATTTTGAAATTTTCATCAGAAACATGTCATATAAAAACTATTTCTTTCTTGAGTAAAGCAAAAACAAAATAATTGTCAAAAAAAAAAAATTCGAACTCAAGATTTTGACGATTTTTCACATTTTAGATCTCCCTGAGTTCGAAAAACAAAATTTTGAAAAATATCCGTCTGTCTGAGACAAAAATAACTCAAAAATTCTTTGAGTTAGAAGGTTAAGATTTGGCATCCTGCCTTTACATTAAATTTGTAGATTTCTGTCAAAGTTTGAGTAAATTCAATTCTGAGGAGGTCTGTTGGTTCGGCAGTATAAGATAATCCGATAATTGCAAAATAAAAAGAGGTAAACAGATAAAATTCGGCATACAGATTTTACATCTAAAGGCCCATTCCAAAGGCCTATGCGCGTCTGGAGACAGGCATACTTTCACCTTTGTCACCTCTCTTGTGATTTTCCAGGTTTTTTAAATTTATTTGTTTTGTTTACAATTTCAAAAAAATTCTAAACCAACGTCCGCGAGTGTGGTCAGATAATGGGTCATTTGGCAGATTTATGACCAAATCCGTGAGGTCACAGGTTGTTGGAACGCCACTTAAAGAGTAAACACCAGTAAGATTTTGAGCCAAACCCAACAACAGGCTGAATGTGTGTTGTTCTGAACGTTCAGAAACATGTAAATGCAATATTCAAAAACACAATAACTTAAGTATATCAATTTTGATATGGCATTTTGTGATTTTAAGTGCAACTTTGTGTCAAATGTTAGTTTAAATTGATTGAGAAACACGTGTCTAAAATACTAATTCGATTTTTGGTTCTATTAACGGCCAAGTATTATCGCCAACATTTGCCAAGGATAACACAATATATTTAGAAAAAATGCGAAATTCACACCAAAAGTTAGTTTCACAGCTATTGTAAATCGTCCATATAATGCGTTCTCTGGCTTAAAAAGTGCGTTAGACTGTATGCAAGAAAGTTTTGAGGGGACCGCTTCTTCGGGGGGTTTTGGCTAAAAAGCAATCGACTAAGGAAAAAATTTGGTTGATGTATAGAAAAGAGAACTATAGAAATAGGGATGCATAATATAAAGTAATGGTACATAAATGCGGGCTAATGCTTTGCATCTTATGAGGAAATGCCATTTATAAATTTGAAATGAGAGCTGGGCTTTGTAATTCTGGAATCAATAGACATACGACAATTTTGCTATTCTAAGTTACGATTTAAAAAAATGTTTTAACAAACTGAAAAGGATCTTGAATTATTTCTCTCAATCTCATTATGTATAAAAATTCCTGTGCATTATTGGACCATGCTTAATGATCAGACATTACGTGAAACTTATTATACAAAATATGATTATGGCGCAATAACATTAATTCATTTTTAAATGAATAGCTTTTTAACTCACTGAAAACCTTCGCTCTTCAAAACTTAATTTAAAAAAAATTAAAAACGACTGAAAGTAACTATGAGAGAATACAAACATTTCCTTCCCTCTTCATTTCATCAAGTCTTCGTTTACGTCGTGAAGGTTATTGTGTCATCACATTTTCAAATTATTGTTGACTAATAAAGGTGGTGTACAAATTGTTATAAAATTTTATGATTTCTTTTTTGCAGCTGAATATGGTTAAAACTATTTAATGGACGGAAGACATATTGACAAGGAAGCGCAACTTTAAAACGGACTTTGTATGCTCATTAAAATTAAAAGTCATGGCAACATAATAAAATTTAATCATTTAAAAGCTTCAATTTTTTATTTTAAGATTAATTAATCATTATAACTCACTGTAAACATATATCAAACTTTAAAGTAATTTTAAATTTATTTAAACATAAACAAATTTGTATCCGAAGTAATTGCTTAGTTTAGTTCAGTTTAGTTATATTAACGTCCCATTTTGAAGCAATACTAAGGCTATTTTCGGACGTACCACAATTTTGAACCACTGACAAATGACGAGTCCTACACCTGAGCTGGCATCCCCTTCTCCAAACTTCCACACCGCACCAGCGGGGGGACTTAATGGCTTAGATTTATTTATTAGTATTTAAAGAGAAAAATTTGGAAGCTTATTAAAGCATATGTAATTAATTTGAAAAATAACTTCATTTCCAAAGTAAATGACCAAAATTCATAAAAAGATGAATAAATGCAAATAGAATCGCACGAGATGCAACATACATTACGAACCTCTACGAATATTTATATGAATAAATATTTTCTTGATAGTTAACATTCATAAATATTGTGTGTATATTGCTGAACTTAAAAAGGTCAAAATGTCTCTCTTCTTTTTAAAATGCATTTTGCACCATCATAATTATTGCTAAACAAAAAATATGAACACCATGAAAAAAATATTTGATTTTATATTCAAGCATTTGAGCAGGAGATTTTAATAGTTGGCAAGCAGAAAGTTTAATGCTAACTGAGCATCTACCCAGATAGATTTTCTAGAGACATCAATCAAGAGTGACAGTGGGTGAGAGAGCACCCACTGTCAAAAAGATAAGATCGCTCCGCATCGTTTTATGACCCTTTTTGAAAAAGGGAGGAGATAAATATATATGGCACCTCTACCACTAGCCTTTCTGTGGATGACAAACCATCTCGGCTGAATTGTGAGTCAAATGGTTAATTGAAAATAAAATTGGAATATTGTTGACTCTTTATGGATATTTACATTCATAATATTTGGCAGAAGAAGAAGTTATAAAAAACTCGGTAGAGGAATTTAGGTGTTATTTTTTAATACTGTAATTGATACTGCTATTGGACAAATAGAATATAGATTTATTTATATACCAAATATTGTTTCTGATTTCAAATTAGTCATTGATATAACTTTAGAAAAACTTGAATTAAAGAAATGCTCCAAAAACTTTGTAAAGTTTAATAACAAAGATGCAAATGAAAACCTACCCAGGAAGTTTGTTTGCTTCGGAATTCGATTTTGAATGAAAGAGATGTAAATAATGCACAAGGCATATTGGAATATATGCTAAATAATAATTATAATGAGTTATTTCGAAATGTATTAAGTTAAAACTATTCTTTACGTTGCCAGTTACTATAGCGAGTGTTGAGCGCTCTTTCAGTAAATTAAAATTAATAAAGGATTACCTTCGGTCAAGCATGTGTTGAGAACATTTAAATCATCAAGTATCAAAAACAAATTGCCAAAAAATTGTATTTTTTCTGAAGTAATTGATGTACTAGCAAAAACAAAATCGCACATTTAATAAACATGCATTGATAATATACATGAGCTTTTTTTTGCTTCACCAAAAATTAGGGCCCCAAATAGCTTCTTGCACTCGGGCTCTTTCATAGAGAAGGTCGGTTCTGTCCATGCATCACGTTCGCTTGCACAACCCTTTCTACAGCGGGGCCCATTCACAAACTTCACAGATAGAGCATGAAAGAACAACCATGCTCGAACCGGCACTCGAGCTCGGGGTGCCCAGATCATTGGAAAGTAGCGCTACTCTTATGCCAGGAAGTCGACATTACTTACTCTGATAAAGATATGTAAGGAAATTCGTGTACTTATCCAATATAATGCTTGTCATTATCATCTAAACTTGCTTCTTATCGATCATTTTCTCCAACGTTGACTGACAAATTTGGAGTTTATATACATGTGGCGTCTACAATATTCAGGAAACTCAGTGGTTCGACAGAATCTTATTCATCCACGATTAGAATGGCCACGATATCTGTTCCATTGTTGATATTCTCTACTAATCGGGCTCTTTTGTGTGTTTGTAACTGCTGTTTAATTATAGGAATGCTATTTTGGAACATTCTTTCACTTTTCAGGGGTGCTAAATGGATTCTCTAGAGTTGTACTTTTTTTCTCTTGTTACTAATTACAGATAAGTTATTGGACCATCTATTCGGATTTTGGAAGCTATCATTGGTCTTGATTTGTTTTAAGAACTACTACATCTGCCACAAAAGATTCATTTAGTTTATGATTTTCTGGAAAGTAAGGATATTTGAAATATGCATTGATCAGTCAAATTTAAAAACCTTAATCCCACATGCCATGTTTAGGATGTTATTGAAGAGGCAGTTGCGCCTCTTTAATACCTCTACCCATCTAAGAATTAAAAGCATTAACCCTGTATTGTTGCGCACTTCTATTAAAGATAATAAGATAATTTTTATTTTTGGTCTATTCTATGAGAAAGTAATTTAATTCTCTGAATGAAATTACTTAATCACATAAGTGATATGATGTAAAAAGAAATACTATACAACAGTTATGATACTTATATTGTGTAGATGAATTATCAACTTAAAGAGTAAAACAAATATTGCCTGATAGAACAAAAAATAAATTATCATTATATATGGCTCCATTTCAAAGTTACGCGGCTAATTAAAGGGGAATTCGAATGATAATTTAGGCAGATTTTGAGTCCTTAATTTAGTTTCAGTTACTTAGTATTAATAAGTACAAGATTTCTTTTAATACTAAATCGGAACTCTCTACAACTTTTGAACGGATTTTTTTTCTTGTATCTTTCACCGTTTACCAGATAAGAGCGCTAATAAGAAAATTTGCCGATATTTGACGCAATAAGTTATCGCATCGAGTCACACATAGTAGTTTTCATTGTATTATCAAGAACGAACTACTAGTTTAGGATTAATTTCCACAAGCTTCACTTAAATATTTCGTGATTTAAAAATTAAGCACCAGAAATGTGCAAGAACTTATATAGAATATAATAATTATTATTGAAAATATACAGCATTTTATTATTTCCTCAAATTGTTTCATAAAACAATCATGTTTAGATAAACATGATTTTTTTATGAAGCAATTGTTTTATGAAGTTTAAGTGTTGTTCTTTATTTAGCACATCAACATTAAAATTACGTTCCAATAAAAGAGAAGCATGTTTTAATGAAAATAAGAGATTTTAGATAAATTCATTCCACTTTATAATATAATGATACATTGTTATTCACAGTTATAGAAAGAAACTTAACAGCTGTCACGTAGCTGTACAAACAAAGAGGAAGAGAGCACTGAACAAAATCTTTCATTTAGAAATCAAAAGAGACCATCACAGAAAAAGTTTAAAATATTAAAGGTTGAAAACATCAGAAATTGTAAGCTTGAATCATTAAATAGGGCTCTGACAGAATTTGTCTCTACAGGCATTTGAATTAGTATATTCCCTACGTGTAATAATGTCGAATGTTTATAAAATTAATCATTGAAAGTTGAATTACATCCATGTAAATTTCAAATGCCCAGTGCTTTTGTTCAGGGATTATTTAATCAATATAAATTAAATCTATTTTACTTATTCATTATTACTTACGTTGAAAGTTATTTATCAAACATGCTACAGGGAATCATAAATTTTAATTTAAAGACTGTGTTTATCATCTATCATCAACTTTCGTTCTGGTTTTCACAGCACAAATCATTCTTTTGCACACAGTCACCTTTCCCACTTCTCCCAAGGCACCTGAATATATGTTATTTATTATAAACCTTAATGCATAATCGAATTACAGCTGATTGGTGCTGTCCCATGGGCATGGAAAAAGCGTTAACAAGCCAAATACGTAATGAGCTACAAGCATAACGACTACATATAATTATTGTATTCATCAGAAATGTTCTGATGAATACAGAGAGTTCCTGAGAAGTCCTTCCAACAGGGAGGCATGGTCTGTCCGATTAAGAGAGCCCTATCTGTTGGACAGAGGGATTGTACCTGTTCTTCGAGAGCAGGGATATAAGACTCCTAAATTTTCACCAGATCATATTTTTTTCTATAGAATAGCTGGTTGGTGAATGGGGCCTAAAAGTATAGTCAAAAGTCTTAGACAGTTTTTCTCCGTATTGATTACAGTTAAAGTTACTAACTAATTAATTCCACCTCTAATTAAATTATCTTTAAATCACATAACACTAATTAAAGGAACAGGATTATTTTAAATATAACGGGTTTAATCAGACATACCAATGAAACAAGAACTGTGCTTTCAATATTAAATTTTAAAATTCAATGTCCATAATAAATTTTATTGGTATGTTCCTGCTACCTTTTTAAACAAGCATTTAAACACTTTTCTTATTACATTCACTATAAAGTTTTTACCTATAAGAATGTTAGAGCAAACACGATGCCTTAATTTTGAGAGGAGAAAAGCATTTCACTTAAGTATTGACAATCCGATATTGCTATTTTGCCTCCCTTCCTAGATATTCAAAGGTATATTTCATATTATAAAAAGAAAAAAAAAATTGCATTATGAAATTACAAGACAGACTTAACCAAAAAAAAAAAAAGGAATAAAATTGATATATCTGCAATCGCATATAGCATCTGCAATTTGTGTATGTCTTCATGTCAAATACCATATTTCTAACTTATTTTATTTTTGAGTTATAGTCTGGAATATCGGGAATGGACGGCAGACATGCCAATAAAGGGTTTTGTCCCAAATTTGTAAGAAATCTACAACTTTAAATTTAAAGATCACAGTTTAAGTTAGGTTTTTTGTCTCTCTATTCTTTAAATTACTATTCTCACTAAATCGCATAATGCGATACAAAAAGTAATCAATGTAAGTGACAAAAAAATTAAACATCGTTTATTTAAATTTAAGGGTAATGAAATGCGCAATCTTTATAATGCGATAAACACGAATTATTCGGATAGAGTTCTGAATAGTTCAAGAGAGCGCGTAAAGATGTCGCTAATGCGTTTTCAACAGCTGATCAATACCTAGCGACGTTCCCAACATTTCTGCTTTGATCATAAGCAGGTTACATCATCTTTTTTAGTCCTCAGTTCCACGAAAAAACCTAAGCCGAAATTATTCACCGAGGATCCCTAAATTAGTTAAGACATAGAAAGTATATAATTTGTGAAAAGAAATAAGTCGTTAAATTTGAGAACGTAAAAATGCGCAATTATTTCTTTGTTGTTTAAACTATTAAGGTAGTTTTCCAAGATTAACTTGTTTAACTGGTTTCCTGACAGCTAAACAACTTTTGTATAAGCTCTTATTTTATGCGATATGCCAAAAGCAATTTTGAATCGATTTTCCTTCTACTTGACTATTGTCTTCCTATAAAATAACGTAATTTTGCAGTAACACTATCTAACTATTGCAAAACAGGGTTTCAAAATAATGTAATCAAGGATTTTCCCATTTACATTTTCTAAACAAAAATTGTAACCCTTGTTAAAAGTTTAATGATAACAATCAGCTTCTGAGTTAATTAATCATGTGCATGCTGGTAACATTTCCTTTATCCGTGTCCATGGAAATTGAAATATATTATGTATGTACATAAAAAATTGTGAATTTTCCTCGAGGATGTAATTGTTATTCTTCATAGTTGGTTCTCATGACAAAAGATTGATTAATTGAGTTATACTTCCCTGTAATTTTGTATGGTCAAAATCACGTTTACTTTTTCACAACAACTTGATTTCAATAGTAAAAATTTACTCATAAGAATAATAATCCACAAAACACACTATCTTATTATTTTTCTGTTGCAAATCTATTTAAATATAGGATTTATTTTAGATACTTAAATGATGAACAAATCATATTTCGATAAAAATTTTAAATTTCAAAAACCACGATGAAAGTTATTTATTATTTTTTGCATGTTTCAATAAAAACATTGATTAACATTGATTATGCTTTACTGTAATAATATTACATACAAATGTGAAAAAAATATTAAAAATGCAGGATTCATATTGAAAAATGTGAGTACTGAAATATGATTCATAAGAAAATAATTGCTACTGTAAAATATTAAAAAATTATTTAAAAAAATTTTTATTATTAAAAATATAGCATTCATTTTAACAATATTTTCTAAGTTTAATATTTGAAAATAATCATAATTCTCTACATACATCACTTTATACCTTCATATGTTTTCCAAATTCAAAAAAAAAAAAAAATGTAGAAGATCAAAAATTGATCTTCTACATTTCATTTTTCTATCTATACATTTCTACATTTTTTTTTCTATCTATATTTTGATCTTCTACATTTCTACTTTTAAATTAATTTATTCTTTGTATTATTGTTAAGACCGAAAGACTCCATAAAATTTTATGCAGAGATTATTATTTTATCATAAAAAATATCATAATTATGTTTTTTTACTTCATATATTATATACAAGTTGCCTTTGATGATTAGATGTCTTCGACTGGGTTAATGGTTTCTGAAATTGCAAATAAAACATATTATGTAATTCTGTATTAAATATTTTTTTCAGGAATTTTAGCTTTAAAATTAAATATTTTATACAAAGCAGTTTCTTCAATAAAAGAGAATTTTCTTGTTGAAGCCAAATATGAATTTATTTGACTTCAACAAGATTTTATTTCCTATATTTGTATATAAAAATATAAATATAGGAAATTGAATGATTTAATTTTTAAAAAAATTATTCAATAGAAAAAAATTCTGCTTCATCACAGAATACAATTTTTGATTTTCTTTCAAGGAAATTTGAATGAGAAATTATCTTGTTTCTGCCAATAAATGTTTTTCTGAAAATGCTAATGAAATATACATATTATATCCTATGGAATCATATTCAGAAAAATAATTTTGATAATTAGAACTTTTAAATATAAAAGAAGCAAGCGTCCATATTTTTAGAAGTTTTGCTGATACTTGTATAAAGGAAAAGATTAAAAATTATTATTTATTCGCTTTATCATAATGCGAAAATAAAGCACAAAATATTCGATTAAATTTAAGCAAAAAAGTTCCAATTCAATCTATATGAAGAATTAAAAAAGTTGTTTAAGTCTTTAAATTGTTCTTAAAAATATAGCTTTAATATATCACAAATAACGAAAAAAATGTAGCTATAATATGAGCTTGTATAGCTATAATATATCATAATTTACTCATACTAGCATATTTTGAACAATTTGACATATTATTTTATAAAAAAATGAATTGAAATCTATTTTTAATAAATATTTTGTTGTTTTTACTATAATACTTTATAATACAAATTGATTAAAAGTTATAACAGCTTAGCCAATAAACTCATTTGAGGAATCTAATTGTTTACTGGATTTGATATCTTGTAACTTAATCGATAGTTAACAATTTTGATATCTTATTTAAGAACTGATTCGGTTTGTCATATTTAATATTCCTAGATCTCTAATTTAATAGAGTTTGTTAGGTTCACACCCTGCCTTGGAATTATTGTATAGATTCTAAAGATAGGCTTCAGGATTTTGATTAATATTGAATGGCATACAATATTATTTCACACTAGTTTTGGCTATATTTTCCCCAATAAGATAAAACATCACAGATTTATAGTGGTTGTACATCGAATGCTACCCAAAATATTATATCGAATTATTCAAAACTATATTTAAGTTGACTATGGTAATAGGGCTTAATAAATAGGCCTAATTAATCAAAATATTGTAAGAAAAATAGGATATTAGCTAATATCCTAACTTAACATAAGGATATTAACTAAATAATCTTCAAATTTTAAGATTAAAAAAGTTTATAGAGGTAGACATGAGCTATATAGAACAAATGAAGATAGAAAAATCTTTTTTAAAAATATTTGAACGAATACTATAAGTTTACAAAAATTGAATTTAGAAATATTTTTACACTTATGATCTAACCAGATCGATTGAATAATCAAGAATTTATTAGGCAATGAACATCTGAGGATCTTCTTTTCACCCTTCCCAACTTCCAAAGTAAAATACATTTTTATTGATTTTATATTAATTTCTCTGTAAGTATTTTTCAACAGCAAATTTTATCAAATTTAAATAATAAAATATTAAATTACAGAAGAAAGAGTTTTCAAGAAATTTGGTTTCGATTAATCGCATACATAGAAGGGCAAAATTAA
Organism: Argiope trifasciata; assembly: GCA_026543055.1. Lineage (NCBI taxonomy): Eukaryota > Metazoa > Arthropoda > Arachnida > Araneae > Araneidae > Argiope > Argiope trifasciata. Next base: position 320,385 of record JAPMOQ010045887.1, on the reverse strand, counting down.
AATGTAATTTTAAAAAGCAGTTTTATACAACAAAGAAAAAATGATGATATGATCTAATTTTTATTTAATTATAGTCTGACATTTTTTAAAGTTATAAAGCAATGACATGTGAAATATAAGTTTTTAAAGTTATAAAGCAATGATATAAAAGATAACACATTCAGAATATTGTTAGAATAATGATCCAAATTGTAAGAATACTTCGTCTTAATTTTTATAGATTCGTGCACCTGTTCTTCATAAATTCAGCAAGTATGGTATGTTCGTAAATCGATTTCCTCAAATTCAACAAATTCAGTAAAATATTGTATTATTCTCGAAGTATTATTAAAAAGTTTCGGCATTCCTTTAAAGCTGCATGCATCTACTTTGATAGTTAAATAATCCTGTTTTGGTTTAGATTTACCTCAAACACAAAATCTTAAATAGCCGAATAATTTCACTTAAAAATCATTCGCTCTTGGAAAAGAAAAAATCTATCAAATCATTTCACTAAGCAGACGTATTTTAAATCTACATATGCTTTTAAGTTTTTGATTTTAGCTTTTTAAAAATGCACAAATGATAAATATGAAAACAAAAGTAAACGCTTATTATACCAGGTAGTTTTAACAAATGAATCATCACCTGAAATATGTTCTAGATGGCGATAACAATCGAGTGTTATTATCGAAGCATTAAAATTTCAATTCTAGAAATGTGATGTAGTAATATGGGACATATTTTCCCTAGTTACAGTTTTCGACCCTGTCAGATATATGTTAAATTCTTCGAATGTAAGTTTGTTGACTTTCTTTTCAAAATTCACCCATTTCAATAAGAAAGATTTTCAAATTCATGATGCATTCCAAATTACAAGGACTGCTAGAATTTAGAAATTTTTATTTAAACATTTGCTGATTTTTAATTAGTAAAAATATTAAATTATTTATTTATTGCATGAGGTTGTAGTGCTATTAAAATTAATTTAATGAGGGAATATATATTACTTCTATATTTAAACGATGTAAAAATTATTCAATTATTAACTTTCGAAGGCATCATTAAAAAACTACAAAAATTAAATAAAAAAATTATTACTTTGCATGCTTTTAGCATACATAATAAAATGCGTTAAAAATATTTATTTTAATAAAATAAGGCAAAAAGACTTTATACGAATTTTTTAAAGAGAAAAAACTATTTACTTATAATTATTTAGGACATTTTTCGTTTATTTGAAATAAAAAAAGCCTTTGTTTAGCCCATTTTTATTGTTTTTACTCTAGAAAGAGGAACAATATAAATGCAACATTTTTCTTTCAAAACAAATATTTGCACCATCATCACAAATAGAAACATAAAATTAATGTTGGAATAAAACGAAAGTGTATAATTTGTTATACGTATGTATAAGTTTTTTCACAATTGACAAATAAAATTTCTTACATATTTGGAAGGATAACTTTAGTTCATAACATTACTTCAGTTTTTTTGCCCTTAATAAAAAATAAATAATTCTCCAGGACAAAAGCGTTTCCACCAAATGATTATAAGTATTATAATTTTGTTTGAAGCTTTCTTGTTCATAAAAAACTTATTCATAAATTGCCAAAGAATACCAAAAGGATTCAATTTATTATAAACAATCTGATTCAATATCTTATGTTTCACTTGAACAATCATATACACACTGCAATAAATAACGAAAAGTAATTCTAATACTGCAAGAATGGTCTAACATTTTATTGTTCGAAGTATTTATACAAAGTAAAGGAGAAAATTCCTGTCATAAATGTTTCGCGATCACAAAACAATCATCATAAAAAATACCGCTCTGAAAAAGAGAATTCTCTGTATCTTGGAATTCAATGGCAAATATCAAAGGATATAAAACCAAATCTTTTTATCTTTGCTACCCCTGGTATTTTTGAACAGGCCCATAAAAAGAGAGAAACATTCCAACTCGAGATCATGGATATTCGTCCCTTGAAATGAAAAAAAAAAAGTCGTTGGAAAACTCCGTGAGAAATGCTATTTGTGGAAAAGCTTGAAATGTGCAAAGAGATTTAATGTAATTTGAAAGATAACTGCCATAAAGTCAAGTCCGGGTCAGAAATTTTATGCCTGGACAGCTCGTAGTCCAAACTTTTTCCGAATTTGATGGCGCTGTTTCAAGACTGACGTGACCTTGGTATGTTTCGCTTTTTATACCATTCGAGGAAAGAACTAGCTTGAATGGTCTATACAAAATTTTCTCTCATACTCTTTCATAAACGTGTTAACCCTTTCTGTCTCGTATAAAAACTGTGGAACCAGGCATGTCTACGAGTGTCCAGATTTTTATTTTAAGAGTCCCGCATAACAGCGTTTTGTAATTCATGTAATAGGGAGACTACTTCTTACTTTAGAGAGACGATTATTACGTTTGGACATATTTTTGTAGACAGACTGAAACCAAAATCTATCTCAGAACTACGATTTTAGTCATAAGAGCACTGTAATGATTTGATAACGATAAAAAAGAGTAGAATTTCAAATTATTTTATTTACAGCCATAAATATAAATAAGAACAATGTGCTCTATTCTAGATTAAAATATTAGATATTTACACCATTTGGAAGTTCATGATATTTACACAACAGTCGAAGGTTGAAGGTTTATCGTGAAAAGAGTTATCCGACAATTCAGAGAAAAAAGCACCACAAGACGTTAACAGGGTGTGAGTCAGCACGGCTA
>JAPMOQ010045887.1:246184-317266 GCA_026543055.1 Argiope trifasciata | reverse complement strand
TAGGCAATAATTGTTTCAATCGTACTAACATTTATTCTAAAGTTATTCAGTTCATTTGTGTTTTAGTAGCAGCAGCATTAGCGCTCACTAAATACAATGTACATATTTTTCTAAATATTTTTCTAAACATTCAACAAATTTCCGTAGATAATTTCCTGACTTTACGTTGTTTCTTTCTTGATGCTCTGGAACAAGTGTCAATGACATTCCTTAACAAAGGGATCATTTGGCTTCTGAATGGGTGGACGGTCCTTAACCCTTGAAGTTGTGGGAAGTTCCTCCCAAACAATGAACCCCACGAGTGGTCCCTCAGCTGAGCATTAATGATCAGATGCACCGACCACAAGGTGATAAGGAGATCCACCACCTTGTACTCTGGAAGCATTTAACAATGGAGGATTTTAACAGATGGTGAACGGCTGTCTGGAAATGCCGCTTATCGTGAATGGGGCAGGGGAACGTTACAGCACAAATTAATTTCCTTATATTTAAATCGTTTCGTTTCAAAATTATTTTTTTATATGAATGCATACTAGAAGTGAAAGAGAATAAATCCTAGTTAGATTTACTCTCTTGTAATTCCTATATGCATGCTAGGTCCAAAATATGAAACAATCTAAAATTTTATTAATAAGATTACATACCAAATTTCATTTTTTAAATCTCAGTGTTTGCTCTTTTTGAGTAACCACGTTAATAACATGTATGCGAATATACGGACAAAGAAGCGGTAAATCTATAGGCTTAAATAATTCAAATTTTAATACTTTTCAACATTTCGGATGTTAAAATACTGTTTATGTCCTTTTTATTGTTATTATGTTTTCCCATGAATTAAAAGACGTGTCCTATAAATGCTTTTCATTCAAAATGTAATTGAAATTGTCAAATTTGGGGAAATTTTCACACTTCGTCAAGTTAAATTTGTTTAGCTCTAGGCTTTTTTGAATTAAATGCCTCACAGACAGATATGCATAGTTCCAAAAATGTATTTCTAGGGACTTAGGAAGATCTAAAACGGAAAGATCAATCCAAAAATCGAGTTCCTAATTTTTGACAATTACAGTACATTATTTTTGAATATTACCTGCACGGAAAGTAAAGAAAATAAAAAGAATTTCAAAAATCCAACGTACTTTCTAAAGAGAATTGCGACAACGCAAGATACATGATCTTGCATCAGTACAACAATTATAAGCTGTTTTAGAGTTATGCGGTCACACTTATTTTAAACTAAAATTATGTTTATTGAGGTTATCCTTACAAGATGAAAAAGTATTATTTGTAATTAGTGATATAATGGTAATTTTAATAATCACGTGCTTAAATGTTTAGAGGAAAGACATTAATAATCACTAAAGGTTTCCTAATATTATATTCAGTGACTTTTTTGTAACAATTTTTTATATTGAAGGATATATTTTATGATCACATAGTACTTTTCTGAAAAAATTTATTTTGAATTTTGAAGTGATTTGTTTTAGATTTGCATAGATTAGTGACATTTTCTATTACGTCTTCTTTGAGTTCTAAGATATCCCTTAAAACTTTCGATAATATCTTCTTTAAACTAAAAAAACTGAAACCTTCATCTTTTTTATTGTAATGATGGTTAGGGAAACTACTATTTTGAATTTTACAATACAGTAAAAATAATTTTGATACCATAAATTAGTCCAAATCAACGAAAAAAAAATTAGATTAAATTTTAATTAAAAATCTTAATTTTGTAAAAATTTTTATATTTTGAATGTATAATAACTTAGAAGTAACAGTTTGATGAATTATGCCATTGTTGGTATTGATGCTGGTTTGGTATAACTGCCAGCGAAAGATCTAATCCAAGGAAAAATTTGCACAATTTTTAATTATGTATGTTAACAACATGAGAGATATTTTGGCAGCCTATAAACCTTATCATTATTAAAGTAATAGAAAAGTATTTTATCAGTTATCTCCATTATGATGCTATGAGCAGTGATTATCTGATGGGATCTTAGGTTCTGATAATAGGAAGTCTTTGTCAGAAGCCTTTTCAGATTCCATTCCGCCTCGTAATCCTCTTCTGTACATTCAAGAAATGAAAATTGATGGGGCTGGAACTTTGGAAAACTTCAGGAAGGATGAACAAGCCATGCAATTATTTCAAAACTTTAGATCTGCATCCTTGCCAACATACTGTAACGCCATCAAATTTTATCCACGTGATTAGGCCAAATTTGTCTTTTAAAATTTGTTTATTAATATCACAGTCGGACAATACACATAACATTAAACGTTTAGAAACATATAAACAACAAGAAATTCATAGATTACAATATTTTTAAATCCATCTCCACAACCATCATTTTAATCCACAAGATAGAACATCATAAGCAGGCATCAGTGCTTTTGCTATTAACACCATAACACAACACAACATCTCCTCAACCTCGCAGGTCTCCAGCCGAAAAAAATACACAAATGCCATCGAATTCCATATGATGACATCGTAATTTCAATCTAAGTCAATATCGTACCGACATCTATTGGCCATTATGGCAATTACTGGTTCAGTTGGTCACAATACTCATGTAGTCTCTTACCTTTAGGAATAGGAGGTGACTGGCGAAAGGAAAGCATTTCCATACCCATTGAGACTTTAGGAAAAACGTCTACTATATCGACATCATTTCTTAAAAACCATTCCAGAATATAATATACGTAAAAAAAGATGGAGAAAAGTTCACTCTTACAAATTTGTAAAAGTACATCTCTAATATTAATAAAACAACAAAAAAATGTCAATTGTGAAACTACAGAACAGATCATTGAAATAACTGCCACCAAATATGCTATTTTTTGGCTGTTAAAAATTTGCACCTAAGAACTGTTTTTAAAATTAATTAATCAAATTTTCATTTATTTAAGAATTAAGTTAAACTGTGACAAATTTTTGTCATTAACTTTCAAAAGTAACTAACTAATTTGCATACTGTTTACGCGAATGTAGCTTAAAGCCAAACTTGGCAATATTAAAATGACGGCAACCCTTTTATCCGCCTTTCCGGTCGAGTCTTTCAGTGGTACATTAGAACATCGACCCACATTGGCACAAGAACCAATCCACAGAAATTGTACACAGCTTCAGTTTGTAAGGTTTAATAAAGCCCACCGAAATGTTATACTGCCATGTATAATATAAACTACTCACCACAAAAAGAGTATACAGTTGTAAATAAAGAAGTTAAAGCAAAAAGTACTGTCCATTGCTCACTTCGAATCACCACATGTCATTTTATTTTTAAAAACATTAGATTGCCGATGGTATTAGCTGAGATTCTGTCGGCTATTTTATTGAATTTTAAATAAATTTGACTGTACCTTGTACAACATCATCTATAATCAGTTAAAGTCAATCAAATAATAGCACTCCTTCCTACAAGATCACGAAACGAAGAAAGTAAGTTGAAGTAAAGAAAGATGATTTACTGCTAAATTATTTTCGATGATCAAGTTTATTTGATATGCGGTACTGTCGTGACCTTTCAGATTGGAGCTTCAATATTTTCTGAAAGGTCACGATACTGGTCGCTATTCAGTACAATGGCTCAGTAAGAATCATCAGTTTCCCTACTGTAAGATGCTTAGCAGCTGTATGATAATCCCTTAGGGAATGTTGCAACTGTGGTCAGTGGTAGTGCTTAAATGAAGAATTTCAAAATCTTAGTGCCTTTATATATTTTTTATTAACAATAACAACAAAGTTTAACTCTCAGGGTAAATTCCATTACCGTCGAAGTACGTGCCTGCCACGCATATTCCCCGTTCAATGTTTACTAACAAGAAGTAAACAACTGGCGGGAGCGCCATCTATACATATTCCACAACAGGGAATTTTAGAAATCAAGCTAGGTATCTGCGCATTGAATTATAAATATTGTTACGGATTTCCTATATCCTAAAAATCCATCGGGTTCGTTTTACTTCGTATGCCTATAGTGGTTGTGTATGGTGTTAGATGACGATGACGAGCGCACAGAAATGATCAGTCCTTTTGTTGACGAACACAACACAGATATTTATTTACAGGACGGGGACAGGGCAGCACACGAACGACAAATATTCACAACACAACTATGTACAGGATAACTATTTACAGCCGAGACGTACACACAGGACAGCACACTGCAGATAGTAGTTCACAGGCAGAAATTCTGTAGTGACAATGTCCACAGAGCGGCCAGACAGGATTCAGCCGGAGAGGGAATCTTTAGGGATTCTCTTTACACCTCCTGGGTCTCTCCAGAACAGGCTGAACTATTTCTTTGTCTCTTCTTGCCTCAGCTGTTGACTCACTACTTCGCACAACGGGACTACTCCTGAGTTCGGGACAGCTCCGTTCCCGACGACGACACAACGGGCTACGACACACGACACAGGCTTCGTCAGTATATGCTACACAGAGATTAGCAGTCCTCCGTTCAGGACTCCTCAGATCAAGACCTCTCTCTCTTAGGTCTTCTCTATAAATTCCACAGCGTTACTTGTTCTCTTGTTGAACACTAGATCGTTCAGCTTCGGCTTCTCTCCACTGCCGCACTTCGGCTTGACCCCACTGGATTCTTCTTCAGATTTTCTTTCCCTTTTCTCCGCTGCTTCGCTTCCTACTTTTTCCGACTCGACTGGAGCCCTCTTCCTTATATATACCGGTGGTAGGCGGGACTAACACTTTTTGGACCAATCAGGAGCGTTCTGGATGGATCTCGGCTCCTAGTGGACTGATCGGGAAAATTCTCGATGTTTCGTGTACTTTCCATTTTGTCGCCAAAGTCGCCAAATTCATTGTAAAGTCGCCAAATGGTCGCCAAGTTTGTCGCCAAGCCTTGGGACCTTTGACGTCACACCCACTCACTATTCAATACACATTACTGTCAATCTGTCTTCCTTACATTGACAGTATTAACGCGGGAAAGCAAAACCACAGGTTCGTAACAATATGTTAGAATTTTTTAGTGTTGTATGTTGTGTTGTTCGTGTCACGTCATCAGTGTTAAATATATTTTAAAATTGAGTAAATAAATTATTTTCGGCCCTGATTGTCTATTCACTGTACCTAGTATATGAAAAATTTACTTTCTCCTACTCATCGTCATCTTTATTCTGGCCATAAATACTGAACAATGTGGCGTGTCCGATATTTGCATAATCTTTACTTAAAATAAAAGCGTTCAAATTGTTTCAATAATGTACGAAAAAAATTCGAAAATCAGTAGTTATTGTATGCTAATTTTAATAATTCTGCTAATAATTTCTCATGCTATTCAATATTTGAAAGTTAACAAATAATAGTTTTATTTGCTTACTGTTTGATCCAAATTAAGTTAGAAATGATTTAACAACGGAGAACTACGTAAGGCAATCTATTTCATGTTGAATGAACTCTGGAAACATTTATATTGCTTTAAGCGAAAAAAAAAATTAAAATTAAGTTTTTAAAACAATTTACTTGGTTTTATATATTTATTTGTTTAATTTTACAACTTTACTTGTCTTCTTACCAAAAAGTGACACGTTCATATGTTCAAACATTTTTATCGAAAATGTTCCAACTGATAAATTGTTTTAATTCCAATTTATTAATATAAAATATTACAATTAAAACTTTTCTAAAGAGCTTCATATACAAAATTCTGTTAAAATAACTAAATAATTCTGTATTATAATCCATATAAGTAAAAAAGTTCATCAACACTTGGTAGAGTATATAATGTATGTCATTTTTAATTCGAAATGGTTAAAAATTTACGAAAGCAGATGTTGTTCAATCATATATAAAAATAAACTAATTTCAAGAATTCATTTAAAATGAAAGAAAAAGAGGAAAAATTCAATAAACATTTACTTCATTCAAAATTTTGAGATTTGTACAAAAATATTATTTTTAAACCTCAGAGCCGGACGTTAATTAAATTCTACAAACCATTAATCTGAAATGAAATATTTTATTGATCTTTTTATGCGGAAGTTAATCATTTTATACCTTTCTCCTAGAAAAGCTTAAAACCTCATATTTTACTCTCCAAACTTTCGCATTACGCTGTTTTCAGATTAATAAAACTTTATTCAGCATCCGCTTCAGAATAAAAAATGTTAGCAAAATTTAAATTATTTATTATCCATATCCGGAACTGTATTTACAAAACCCGAAACTTATTCCAGAATATTAATATGTCAAGAATAAAAGTAGTTCATAACTTTCATCTGTTTGCATATCCAAATATGTAAATCTTTTCTTTAGCATAAATCCTGTTTGAACGAAATTCTGGATTGTCAGTGTCTTCAGCGTTAATCTCTCTTGTGTGAAGGGGATAACACCATTTATCTGTTTACATATTCAATGGCTCACTCGGTCAAATTAGGGCAATTAATTTAAGTTAGGGAAATTTGTCCCATTAATCGTTAGGGAATGCTGCTGTCTGCTGTTCACAGAAGAAAGTTTATTTAATTTGGACATTGGATCTTTCTTTAAGTGGGATTATACATAAGGAAAATTAAATTATCTTAAATCGGATTTTGATGAACCGTAATAAAATGCAGCTGAAGTTATGTAATTTTCTAAACTGCGATTATAGATTTAGAATTGTTTATAAATTGGTAACTGAGCATTTCAAGTTTAATTAAAATAAAACATTGTTCCTTGTTGTCCATTAACTTTGTAATAAAAATAAGACGAAATGTTAGTTAAAATATATTAGTTGAATTATTAATTAACTCGTGCTAATTAAAATATTAATTCTGAAAATGTAATTTTCGTTTGAATTTTGTCCTGGTTCATTTTAAATTGCGACATAAATTTCTAAAATGAAAAAAGTTTTTGTTGGATAAACTTTGAAAATACGTTGCAAAAAATATTATAATCTGAGGTGATAATTTCCCCAAAACTTCCTAGTATACAATTTAATAAATTTGTCATACCAGCGAAACACTTACAAAACATTGACTTGCAGTAATTGAGAAATATCAAGTTTTTGCTTGAATTTAGCTAATTTTTTTTTTTTACTAAATTTATCTATATTTTTAACAACTAATCTTTGGAATAAATTCCTATTAATAGTGTTAAAAAATTAAGTTTGGCTTTTAGACATGTTTTTCAAAACGATTGAAACAAAGATTAAACACAAAATTGTGCTTGTAGTAAAAAATCTCATATCAAATTTGCCATATTTAAGTCGTTGCGTTTTTGAATAATCGTATTTTCACGTTTTTAAAAGAGCAGACGGACAGACGATCAATACCTTGTTGAAGTTAACTTAAAATTTAACAGCTGTCTACACGTTAGATGTTAAATCTATTAACCGAATTTTATTTAATTCGTTATACTTCTTTTTATAATTATTGTGTTAACTTATATTCGAACAATCGGACAGATGGACTTCCTCTGATCTTATTTACTCAAAATTTGATTGAAATCTGTTAATCTGGAGCAAAGCCAATATACTAAGTGTGAACCTTCTAGCCCAAAGGGTTTTGAATTTTCTTTGAGATAAATTGACGGACACACATTTCCAGACCAGAGAGAGGTCTGGAAAAACTGTCGTGAAGTGGAGATTCGTCAAAACCTCGAGTTTGAATTTTTGGAGTATTACTATAGTTTCTTTTTAGCACGTATACGAGAAAGTAATAACTGTATATTTTCGTACTGTTTATAATTGTAGATTTCGTTTTGATATTTTTGAAAAGTGTATCTTTTTCTAATTTCTCTAATAACAATCAAGAAAGTAAAATAAAGAAAGCTATTTTAAAAATACCACAACGCAATTATTACATTAATTACTGTTTCATTGAGTTACATTTAAATTCATTATTTATATATTTTCCTGTTATAATATAGCTTGCCAAATATTTTTACATAAAAAGATATTTTAAAGAAAATAAAAAAAATGGCATAAATTCAATATTTTTTTTATAAAATTATACGATTAATCGATATCTATGGAAACATGAATGATAATCATTACTAATAAACTGCATCTTATTAAAGTAGGTCAATTCACTGATTCAATATTTATTTCAACTCACTTTAATTTAACAAAAAAGAAATGTTTTGCCCGTGTTAAACATAAATTTCTGCTGATATTATTATTTTTCAATATTTTCAAACTAAGAATGAAACCGCTCATATATCATTCAAACAAAATATCAGTATGGTCAACATCATGACTCTTGCACCATAAAAATCCAAATAAAACAGCAAAGCCGGAATCGGTAATCTACAAATTAAAAATATTTGTTGCTATGTAAATATAAGTTTTAGCAGAATATATAATTATTTAGTTTTATAAATTTTAGTCTTTTAATTTCCTACTTATTTTTCAACCGTATCAACATATCATTGTCCCCTTATTAATAAAATCTAGAGGTACATAAAAACAAATTTCGAACCTTTTTTATATTATATTCCATATATTTGGAATAATATATTTTAAATTATTTTGTAATGAAATGAAAGATGAATAGGTTTTCTAAAACAGCTTTTAAATTAATTTTCCAAAAAATAAAAGATTCGAAAAATTTAAGAAATTAGTTACATCAAGCATGTTATTCTTAAATACACTTGCACATTTAGAATTATTTGCAATTATTAATTTTATTTTCAATTTATTTAATTAACTTTTTAGACTTTGTGTATAAATTTTGTTTTTAAAAATTTGCTTCATAAAAATATCTGCCCCTTATTCCTAACTTAATATTGCTTCAGTTTAATTCTTCCTTTCCAAAAATCAAAATAATTTCCTTCTTAAAACTAATGATCAGATAATTTCTGTCAAAAACTGAATTTAAATGCTATCAAGTATTTCATTGTTTGACGATAACAAAAGAGTAAACAACTTCTTTCAAACGATAATGAATCTTTCTATCTACATATCGACTGCGCTATTTTTGAAATCTCCGTTAAACAAGTTCCATGATTTAAAAATTTTAATTGCATTTATATATAAAAAAAATGGCATGACGAAAAATTCTATTGCCTAGCAACTAACTTTGCACTGAATGTAATTAGGGCAAATAATAGAAATTCATCAAAATTCTGTATCTAGGAAAGAAACTAAAGTTCTATTTTTGTCCTTTAGTCACTCTTGGGAAAAGTTTATTGCTTTAGAGGAATCTTATTTGATTAATTAGAATTTGATTGCTCCATTAAACTCTTTTATTTTGATCATATTATGTAAGAGTAACCAAAAGACCTGATGGAGGACATTTATTTTTGAAGAAGTCATTTAAAAGAAAGATTTTTTCCAAAAATGAACTTTTACTGTTTTATTGAATGATTATTTTTTATTGTAATTTAGGAGGCATTTGATTTTTGAACTTTGATTTCAGATAAGTTTTTGCAAAAAACCGAAAGACTGAAAAGAAAATCATTCGTTGAATTAATATTTTTACTATGCTAATCCAAAGATCTATGATCTTGTTTTGCATTGTTACTAAATTAATGTTGAACGATATTAATGATAGCAGAGAAACCAACAGTAAGAATTAGATTAATGAATTACCAAATATTTTATGATAATGTCTTGTTCAAAATAATTAATCTTGAAATTTTTAGATTTGTTTTTATCCTTCTCGTAAATGGAGCATACAAAAAAAGACTATTATAATCTCTAAAAAAGTTCGAATTTTAAATTGTGACGGATCTCCAATGTCAGACTAGCGCGAGTTGAAGAAATGTATAACTGTAATTTTATCTGTGAAACTTTTGAACACGATAATACAAAAAAGCTATGTTCAAGACCAGTGATGTAAAATATGTTTTCATTTACGACCCTCTATTTTGTGTAAACTTTTGTCACGACCTCTGGATAAACAGCAGAATTTTTGTTCAATCAACAACGAAATTACAATGAAGTTCTTTCTGGGATTTGCTATTACAAGGTGTTTTTAAAAGAGTGTCGTGACGCCATAAGTTGATACAATGCGATTTAAAATTAACTCACCAAACTTAAAAACCCTCATGAATTTTTTATAAAAGTTATAACATCACAAAAATTAGTTAATAAATCAACACAATTTTTTCGAACAATGCTTGATTTATGCATATGAGTTATTTATGCCCAATGGGAATTTAAAGCCTCCTGATAGCTATCGCAAATATCAGCTTCTTAAAATAGTAGTTGTTAGTCCTTCGCTTGTATTATTTCAGTTCTTTCAAATGAATAATTGTGGATTTTCAACAAATTTAAATTTCTCTGAATTTAGCAACCAACCAAAATTTTCTCTCTATCCTTTAGGTGGTTGCGACCCCCGGTTTGCGCACCACCGTCCGATCTAGACGAACGGAATTTACGTGATTTTAACACTACATTCTCAGATTTTCATCAAACTGCTCATGAAATAAATTTAAAAGAATTTTCTTTCAGTTGTTTGAGTACAGTTGAACAGATAGCTGCAAATCATACAAATGTTGGATAGATATTATTTAGCACTCAGTTTTAATATTTAAAAGGCTCTGCCGCATGGGAAAGGAACTCGCGTGTCAAAGTTACTTGCAATTCTTCAACTGTGCAAGTACAAGAACAAGTCGCTAAGATTATGATGAAACTTTTGAAGCTAATTTTTTAAGGAATAATCTTTATGTGGGCAAGTCGTTTTTGTGGGTCAGCTTATCAATGCGCCCCTCCCCACCCCATTTCTTGTTTTGAATGAAATGTCGAAACTTTTCTAGTGTTGTGCAATGGCTTCAGCATTCTGGAACCAACCTTGTACTCAATTCTAGAAAAAGGAAGAATCGATAACTTTGTACATTGCAATGACGTTAATGTAAGAGATCGGGAAGTTACAACTTCATTCTATAGCTACTTCCACGATCTGTTAGATTACTGACTGTCCAAAACTAGAACGCTGCCAGACAATCGTCTGCGTTTACAACTGAGCGTTATTGAAACATGTGTCGGTAAGGAAGATCCATTTTGAATGAGTAGAATCGGACGGAAGTTGGGCGGTTATTTTTTTTTATTAGCCCCAATCTAAAGAGATAAAAAAAGCACCTCATGCCCATTCGTCACCTTGCTTTAGTCGCAGTTGACGTGTCTTTATATTCGCTTAGTTTACTTCATTTATATATAATTAATCTTTTCTTTGGTTAATATTAACTGCATTTAATTACAGTATATATATATATATACATATATATATACATACACACACACACACTAGGAAGGAGCTGTGCTAGATAAACGAAATTTGGTAGGCGTGTTTATACATCTGAAAGATGACATCGATTCAAATTTCAAGCTACGCGCGTAAGTGTGACGCTAGTAGCGACACTATGAACATGCAAATGAGGTTTGCTTTAAATAAGCGCTGTAAGGTTCGTGTTTGTTATTTACAATTGAGATTTAACGTAGTGGTTAATATTAGTCAAGGATGCCTCTGATAAGACGAAGAAGCCATTATTAACAGCTCACTGAGTTTGAACGAGGTCGTTTTGTGGGGCTACGAGAAGGTGGGTTTTCTTTCCGCGATATTGCTGAAAGACTTGGCAGGAATGTATCCACTGTGCATGAGTATTGGCGGCAGTGGTCAAGGGAAGATACTGCCTCAAGAGGACCAGGTTCCGGGCGGCCACGTGGTACTACTGCGAGGGAAGACCGTCGTATTCTGCGTATGGCTGTGGCTAATCGTACTGCGTCTGCTGCTGAAATTCGAGCTGCAGTTGGCACCACAGTGACACAACGATCTGTTACAAATCGGTTACTACAAGGACAGCTCCGAGCCAGACGCCCTGTACAGTGCATTCTACTGACTCCAAACCACTGCCGTTTGCGACGTGGAGTCAAGCTAGAGCTCATTGGAGGACGGAGTGGAGATCTGTTGTGTTTTTTGATGAAAGTCGGTTCTGCCTTGGACGCAGCGATAGCCGTTTGTTGGTTAGAAGGAGGCCAGGTGAACGCCTTCTAGTGACCTGTCTGCGGCCTAGACACACAGGGTCTACTCCTGGAGTTATGGTTTGGGGAGCAATTTCATATGACAGCTCTACAGAGTGTCGACATGTTGCCTTGGCCTGCTAGATCACCAGATCTTTCCCCAATCGAGCACGTATGGGACATCATTGGACGATAACTCCAGCGTCATCCACAACCAGATTTAACCGTCACTGCATTGACCGCCCAAGTGCAACAGGCATGAACTCCAATCCACAAACTGATATCCGACACTTGTACGACACAATGCATGCACGTTTGCAAGATTGCTTTCAAAATTCTGGCGGTTACACCGGTTCCTAACGTACCAATATTTCACATATGAAATGGCTCTTCTCGCCAATGGCTTTACCTGTGATCTTGAAACTTTAATCAATTAAATATGTTACCTAGACAAATGTATACCTAAAATTTCATTACTGTACAATAATTTTTTCTTGGTGTAGGGATTTTTTTTCCATCAGTGTGCATGTATATATATATATATATATAATAAAAATTTAGAAAGGTTTCAAGCATACTTAACAATGAATATTTTATTTTATAACAGAATAAAAGCAACTTTTTAATAAAAATTATGAAATAATTACTATTAATTATGTTATTTTTTTATATTAAATTAGATTATTGAATGTTTGTTGTGAAGAATTTCATATTAATAACTTATATAAATTTAAAATAAATGAAATGGAGACGATTAATTTTCGTTTTGCCTGTTTAATTTTTTCTTCTTCTCGTGCAATCGTTTGACATACAAATAATTATTCATTTTATTTGATTTGCTTTATTCTTTGTATACATATAGCAGAAATATAAGATATTTTCAATATTCCGAATATGCCAATAATTTTCAACTTAGTAAATTATTTTTTCAAATTTTTTCAAAAATTAAATGCAATTATAGCAAATATCGGCAATTTGGCACGATACGTGCTATTGTAAGAAACTTGAATGGATATTTAGGAAACGTGAATTAAACTATTATTAAACTTGAATGGAAAAGAGCTCTTCTTACAGTAACCGGTTTCTGTAACACCCGCCGTAAACACAAATGATTGTACGGTGTTCTTATCATGGACACACTCCTACTTTTCCAACGTCATCTTTTGGTAATGTAATAAACTTACTTTCTGAATGATACTCGTATATTAAGCGCTCAATTTTTTTAAATATTTATTTTGCAATTAGAGGCCTTTTTTTCTCTATATGGTATAAAATAAAATTGAATATTTTTTAACATAAAATAATAAGAAATGATTAGATAAAAATATGAGAAGTACGAAATTGGAGCTACTGTGATTAGACTGCCGTGATTTCTAGTTTATTATATCCCACATTCTTGAAGTAGCTCCATTAAAATGACCTAGAGTGATTATAAATGTCCAACTTAAAAGTGAGTTAGTTAAAATTTTACATTTTGGCTAGTTTTTTACTGAATCATTATGGCCAAAGTTTAGAGTTGTTGTAAGCGATTCTTGTTAGTATCCATATTTTGAACTCTCATTATAATCTCTAAATATATAAGCATATCAATACAGTTCTTAGCAAACTCGTATACCTCCGGGTGTAACATTTGAATGAGTATTGTCTAAAACAATTGGACTGGTTCGGAAACACATGATTATAAGAAAAGATCAAATATACAGTTGTGGGAAGATCATGTACATTAAAACTACAGAGATATACGATACACGAAATAGGCTTTTACACATTTCTTACTTTTTATATTATTAATATAAGTGACACCACGAACAGGAAAGTTTTCCCAAAACTGTTCTTCGAGCTCTTTCAACAGTTTCACTTCAAAAACCATATTAAGCAAGCTATATAAAGTAACAAGAGAATTAAGCTGGATTTTTGATTAATCTGGACACGAAGATTCCATACTAAAAATCACGAGACTTTGATTTTTCTATAGAATTTTTTCATCGCCTAATTCAGTAATACATTTGCAAATAGGAAAAAAAGATTAAAGGAAAATAAACGATTATTTACTATGAGCAAATAGCAAAATCAAATGATATAAATAGGTATTTTGTTGGATATTTCACCTACAGATTTTATACTGATACATTTCGATTGTCAATAGAAATTTAAATAAATTAAAAACTTTACTGTGGATTAATCAACGAATTCTTATTCTATTTGCCACTTGGCAACAAATTTTAGATTTAAATAACCAAGCAATGTTGCAAAAATTAATAAATAACAAGCAAGACATAACTAAAAAAATTTAAAAAATATATTCTCTAAACATTAGCAAAAGCTTTTCTCCAAACTTTAATTTAATTTCACAATGTTTGAAAATGCAAGAAATAAATGATTTTTTAAAAAAGTTAATGATTGATTGCCAATTACTAAATTTGGTAATTGAGGGCGAATATAAAATTAGCTAACAAATGCCTTGGAATTGAAAAGTCGTTAATTTGATTTCACCAATTGCTTTCTAATTCATCTTTCTCTTTGCTGCTTTAATCTGTGTCTTTCAAAAATAAATATATAAATAAGAGATGTTATACGCATTAAGATTTACAAACTCTGAGTAAAAATATATATCATACAGTTGAAAGAGCAGACAACTTCATTTTCCTATAAAGTGTTTTCTAAGATCTTTGGTTTATAAAATCTCTTCTGTCAATCGCCAGCTCGAAAATGTTTGTAAACAAGTCCTAAAATATATTAATAAAAATATATCTTCAAAAAGTTTATTTAAAAGCCATTTGCATGAAATATAAACTTAAATGCAGTTCAAGTTCTATGTGTTTATTCGTCCAAGAAACTTTCCCCTTTAAATATGCATGTATCCGTAGTAACTAAAGGAAATTAAATAACTAGTATGTGGACATAATAACATATGTTGACACAAAGAGAAAATTTACTTTAACTAACACAAAGTAAAAATTGACTTTCATTTAAAGTATTTGACGAGAAAGTTTTTTTTCGGTGTTTTGAAAAATAGTTTTAAGAGTTTGAAAATCTTTCGTCAACAAATCTGTAAAGAGAAGGCCTTATCTTCAGTAGAAAAATAAGTTTAAATTTTTATTTTATTTATTATTTTTATTATTTTATTTCTTTAAAAACCGTTTCATATGAAAGGAAACATTGTGTCGTGAATTTCAAAGTGTTTTAAGATTGAAGTTTCTTTCATCTGACTCAACTTTATTGAAATTAAATGCACGTATTAATATTTATATTAATTCTTTCAAAAAATTATTTCACTGTAAAATATTTCCCTATTTTTATGTTTAATAAAAATAAGGATCATAACTAGAGAGGTTCTCTGAAGAGTATTTATTCCAAGCTAAAAGAAATTTCCCAAAATTTCTATTTGTTAATAAAATTTAACTTGATTTCTAACAATTTTTTTTGTCATGCTTATATATAAAAATAAAAGAAATACAAATTTCAAATATTGTTTAAAGCCTCTAAGACAGAGTAAATAAATGTTATAATTTTTTTTACTTTATATGATATAAAATAAATAAAATACAATTTTAATGTTATCACTTCTAAGAATAAGTAAGAATGTGTGTAGGAATTATGCACTTTACAAGATAGAAAGTTTGTCTTAGAACAACTGAATCTCTCAAAAATATATTGTTGATTGTGTGGGAATATGCCCTTGATTTTTTTCTCACTTAATAAACATTTTTTTGCTGATTTTTGTGGCCTTTTTTTTTTTTTTGAAATGGAGACGATAATTTTATTAAAATCAAAGCTTTAGAAAACTTAATTATTTACTTCAATTTTGATATAATTAGAAATGTTGAATTAAAAAAATTCTTTTAATTTTGATAGCAAAAGGAGAAAGTTGCATAACGTAATGTTTTAAATGGAAGTTTTCGGTTTAAAAATGTTTTTAGGTGCGACAAATTAATCACCAAAAACAATATTAATAAAAATACTGATTACTATTAATAAATTTTAATAAAAAGAATATAAGACGTTTTAGAATAATATTCTTAAAAACAACTGTAATTATATAATTTATTATTTTAAACCTCATTTTATTCAACAAATTTTTCTGCACTACCTGCTTTGAAAAAAAAAAACTCAGAATAAATTTTTTTAAAGTGACTTGATATGGAATCGATATATTTATAATCTTTTGTTGAACTGAATTAAAAGAAATGTCTTAAATTTATTGACGAAAAACTTTAATAAAAAATTCAGAACAAATTTTTATCAAAATAAATCAGTTATCTTACATAATTATGGTATAACGGTATGATGGTCTCACTACTATGGTATGGAACTAAAATGTTCAATTTTTAACACCTTCTGAAATTTTTTTAACTGATCATTTCTGATCATAAAAAATGTTAAAAAAAATTACGAAAGAAAACAAATAGGGTTGAAACTGCAGAAAAAAATTTCTGCTCAGAATTTGTTTGAAGAGACGTGGGTCAATTTTAAACAATTTACACTTTTTAAAGAAACTTTTGTATCACATGACAGTAGTTTATAATAAAGCAAACATATTTGTATATAATTATGAAGTTCGATTATGTGTTAGATTAAAAATAACCTTTTAGTATTGTTACTTATGGCACTTTATAAGTCCGCTGACAGAAAACTGTCAGCAGTTAAAGCCGAAATGCACTTTTCGGTTTAAACGAGATATTTAAGCAGAAATTGTTTGTTCAGCAGCGCCGAATAGAGCCAAGAGTACGACTTAACCATTTCATGCTTCACATTCGCTTGCACAACCCGTTTTGATAGGGGGCATATTCATATAACTTACAGATAGAACACAGAAGAACAGTCATGCCCGAACCGGGACACCCAGTTCACGGGGAAGACACGCTATTCTTATGCCAAGACGCCGGTAGATGACCTTTTAAAATTTATTATTGTAATAAAGTAAATAAAATAGTAAATTTTAAAGAAGTAAACTCTAAATCACAAATTTGAAAGGAAAATCAGAAAAATATGGAATAAATGCTTATTATAGTACAATATCATATTAAATCCAAATTTTGAATTTAGTTAAGTGATTTTTTTAATTAATTTATATGTCTATTTGCGTTTTGCACAGGATGAAATTCTAAAAGTATTTTTTTTAAACGATGGTTAAAATAAGGGGTTAAAATTTTTAAAGACCTTCTGAGCTGCATCATAAATCTAAATTAAAATCTCTTGAAAAAATCACATTTTTCCACTTTGAGATTTCCCCAAACAAACGCGAAACCTTCATCGTTAATACATTTAAAGGAGAAAAGATTTAAAGGATGAATTAACTTTTCGCCTCTGTAAGCACTTCAAACACTTTCCCCGCATGATAATGAATTATAATTAGTAGAAAGCGCTCGTAAACGAAATCACAGGTACAGAAATGTTAACAACTTTGATCATTAACATTTAACAAGATTTTTATAGGTAAATTCCTGAAAATTGGACACACAAACATAATTTACATATCTGTTAAAAATAGCGCTATAAGATCTAACATATATTGCTCTTAAAGTATTTAAGGTATGGAAGATTTATTAAGAGCCGCGGAGAACGTTCCATTAAAGTACTTATATTAACACTTTCTAGAAATAATTTACTCTTAAGTAAACAGACTGATAAGCTGCATGCATTAATGTTTTGAATCACAATTTTATAAATAATCATCTCACAATCTCTAATTTTTACAAAAAATAAAAAACCATGAAACTGCTATTAACAGTGAAAGATGTTAATAAAAAAATCTAAATTGGTAAAGAAACAACGAATATGTGTATTGCAGAATGATGGCTTTAAAGATTAAAAATAATGATAAAATAAAAAGTCTAACCTTTAATCCCGGCAAATCACAAGAAATATATTAGCATTCCTATAAATTTTTTTAAAGCTTTTGATATTTTACCAGATAATATATTAGGCGAGAGATGATTTAGATGATGGGAATCACTCGGTAAGAGCAGGTTCAAGAAGTCCAATCGTCTGAATGATATAAAATGACTTTTAAAAAACTTTTTCTAGGAAACGCGAATTACAAGTAGCACAACCAAAAATTGTAAGAAACAATACACACAAACAATGTATATACAAAGAAAAGAACTTGTAGAAACAAATATCAAAGGGTCCAGAGAAAGTAAATAAGAGAGCATTTTCCGCTATAGTACATCTGCGAGAATCTAGATTAGTAATAAAGATATTGACTTAATTCTTCTATTTTACAGAACCTTCATTTTTGTTGCTAAAGAAGCCGAACGATTGGAAAATTTGTCGCAAAGCTTGGGTTCATTGATCTGACATTCATTGATGGCTTTTATTTATTACTCTTTACTATAAGACGAAATATGATGGAAGACAATATTAGAAGTTTTTAATAATATCTGTATATAGTGTGTATTGTTTCTGAATGTCTTGTAAATTTCAAGGTATACACTATGAAAAAAAATCATTCAGATTTTTAATCATTCTACATAACAAATAGTTGGATCAATAGCTACGAAATTTCATGGAGTAACTTTTTGATTTTTAGGTACTTATTAGAGAAGTTTTTCTTTTTTAATTTTTGAATTAAATTTTCATTTAAGCATTTATCAGAATTTTAAAGCTTTGCCTCCAGGTCTTCAATCAAACCATTGTAAAAAAAAACAAAACTTTATTTTTTTTAAAAAATAAAAAAAATCTAATACTGAGATTGTTTTAGTTCATATTTTCCTCTAACTTAATAAAAACCAAAGTACATATTATATTTTTTAGTTTTAGTTATTATTATTGTTTTAGTTATTTTGCATATAATCACTTGGAATCGATTATATTCCAAAAATCGCTTCATTTTGCTTACTAATATGCCATTTTCTGAATTATTGTTCACCAATGACATAAGGTTTACAATACAAAAGTATCTGATTTCTTTATGCTATATCTACCTGAGAAGGGAGAACCTACAGCAGACTCTCATTCATCTCTGTTGAGACTAAAGAATTGATAATTTATTCATAAAAAATTCTGAATTCTAAGCCATGTTTTAAAAAAAATGGAATTTGTAAAAATGTATATAAAATCTCGAGATTTATAAAATGTGTAATCATGTTATTAACAAATATAAAATATCATTAAAAGTTTTTTTTAAATTTTATATACAACTGGGGATAGTGTATATTTTTTATAAGATTTTTTTAAGAATAAATACAATAAGTACTTTTGCTTACGTTCAAAGAAAAATGTATAAATATATTAAGCATATAGCATATTTCTAATTCATGTCCATCCCTGTATAGATTTCATTCTCATTCCCTTATTTTCAAGCGCACTCCATGCAAAACACTTTGTTCTGCATCAGAAATATTCATCTCTAAAGATATTTCTTTGGCATCTATGTAGCAATGATATTATGTATAGATGCATCATGTATTCTGCAATGATACCTAAAGATAAATATTCCTAGGAAAGGGGAAACATTATTTGCTTCTTTTTTTTCTTTCCAAAGAAGTGACAAATTATGCATTACAGCTTCTCCCAGAGAGTATTCGTACAATACATATTCTACGGTAAACTGTTTTATATCCCACTAGAAGTGTAGGCGTGTCAGCTAAAAACAACAGCAGCAATTGGCTTCCAAATAAAAGCAATCTTTATGTAAGATTCATCCATCATTCAAGCAAGACGTCACTAATGATGTTGTAGATAAGTTTTTTTTATAGAAATAGCATCATATAGAAATAATTTATTTTCTTCATGGAAATTGTTTAACGAAGCGACATGTTCACATTTTTCTAGAAAGCAAACATTATATTTATCAATTAAACATCCATAAGGATTAAGAGTTTAGATATTATTCCTAGATTTAAATAATAAAAAATAACTTCATTTCCAAATCTCAACTATGTGTGCAATGGATTAATGTTTCTATTGAGAGAAAACAAAAATTCATGTCTGGTTTACACATACCAAAGTATAATGTAGAGTGATTACAAATGAATATCTCAACTTAACAAGTTTAATAAAATATGACAGAGCGAAGTACATACTTGTTGTTTACAGGAATTCAAAAATAATAATACAAAGTATGAATTCAACACAGCAATAATGGTCTGTATGAACTCCCCTTAAGGAAAGGAGAAGAATAACGAAGCAATACCATAACAAATCCCCAAATTTTTTAATGCTTGGTATGAAAAAGCGAAATAATGCACGTATGCCTGTGGGACAGTATTTAATTTCTTTCAATATTAAATTAACTGGGGCTACATCAAATAGCAGGGTTTTATCTCATCGCTATTACTGACTTACTAAGTTCACTGGATTTAATTTATTGTTTTTTGAAGACAAGAAATAATAATTTCTAAAGATGGATGAAAACATACTACTATTTTTTAATTAAAATTACCTCTTTCTAAAATATTAAAGGAAGTAACTTTTCATTGATGATAATAGAAACTCCCTGTATGAGAAGTTTCAACAAATAGTACAAATGTCTGAAGAAGTATAAATGCCCTAAGACTTTGGAGTCATATTTGTTACAAAGCTCGTCCACTGTGTATACGATTGTAGGAGTACAATATTTTGGATTAAAGAAAATGCAGCCTTATTCCACCTGAAAGTACAAAACAAATATCGATATCACATCGCGTACAGTCGACGGGAAGATAAAGACAGCACTTGAACAAACATACAATGTACAAAGGCAGTGACTGAGCATGTACAAACACTAGACCATGATGAAACAACCGGTTCAAGGTCAAAAAGAGAGATTAATACCAAAAGAAGGACTTCATTGTTATTTTCTTTCTATCGCATTTTATAGGCATCCCGAGAAATTTCGAAATAGTTTTTGAATTTCGAATAACCTTTTAATCATTTTTCCAACAAAGATATTTCAAAAATCTCAGCAGCTTCTAGAATTTTCACTTTTTGCCGTCCCAATAAGGGGATCATTGATTTGGAATTCATTCAATATCCATTAAAATATTGTGAGAATGTCTGCAAAGGGAAATAATGCTATCAATTTGTATACAGAAAGTTGAGAAACCGTATATTGTGTGATAATACAATGGAATATGAGAAAAAAATGTTAAGTTAAACTAATAAATTACAGAAGAGATTTTCATGGGAACACAAATTTATCAACCTCAGCGAAAGGAATTTTGGTCTTTCTGATGAAATTTTAATGATTACTATAATAAACGAAATAATTGTAATAAAGATCAGAGAATCCCACTGTTTTCATATAACTCACAAAATTTACAAAGTTAAAAAAACTTATGGTTTACTATATTCAAGATAGTAACAAATTTTGCCAGAAACATTTAGTGGTTATGAAATGTTTCTGGCAATATTTGTTTATATTCCCAGTCTATTATTGATCCCAGTCTCTTAATTCTTTCTAAGGCCACAGGAATTATGTTTCCCGCCACATTCAGCAATCTTGGAATGAAGATATGTGGTTTGGCACAAGTTTTGGCAAATTTTTCAATCAGATAGATATTTAGATATTTCAGTTCCTTATTTCACACAAAATGATGTGTCTTGATTTGTTATTTAACTATAAATTAACCAAATTTATTAACTAATCAAATTAAATTCGTCTAATAAACTAAACGAATCACTTTTCTTAAAATAAAATCAATCCTAAACTATATATTTTAATTTAACATTACTGGAAAGAAAAAGCCTTTCAAAACGTTTACTAATAAATTTTATTGAATTATTTCAAATTTAATGCTGAAATGAATGAAAGTTGAAAGAATTTTATGTCAAAGAAATTAACTGCGTTACAGCGATACTGCACTCTCTTTACCCACTAGCTATGATAATGTCGTTCTGAATTATTCGATAATTTCAACCTTCAAAGCATTTAGACATAAATGATGGGTCTCTTTGAAGATTCCGATTAACATAGCTACTTCTAATTAATGAGTCACAGGAGTTCTCCATCTATATTTATGGAATGTGAATGGTTATCACATAGTAACTGAACCAATGATCTGAACTCACCAACCTATGCAATTCTAAATCATTCCTTTGATCATGTTACCACTTAAAGCATTTTTTAAATGTAATAGTGAAACACTCGTACATATTTTATGCATTTTTGCTGAAAATTAACTATTTTTGCACATTTTGCAAAAAATTTATCTTTACCAAAACAATATAAATTTTGAAATTAATATAAGTTTTACTCATATATTAGAAATAGTTTTTTTCCAATAAATAGAAAATTTTGTTACAAATGAACTTTCAAATGAAAATTTAATTTGTTTAAAACTTGAAATAAAACACCTCGAAATGGAAAAACATAAATAAAAAAAGAGTTGAATAAAGAATTAATATATTTTCACTTCATTGTTATTTGAATATCATGAAATATTTTTGAAATCATGCTTGAAGAAATTGAATTCTCAGTAACAATTCAAAAATCATTCGTAAATATCATAACATTGTCGAAAAAGCAAAGTCATATAATCGATTTTTTGGTTGCTTAGAATATAATATATTATTTCCAGGTACACTCATGCATGCGTGCAATGTGTTTTTTTTATGTTGTACATGTCTAATTCTTAACATTCTCAAGCGAATCGGCTATTGTGACTTCCCCAGAAGGAAACAAACATATAGTTTCCCGCTTCACATACTCTTATACAGTTTTCCTTTTCATCCATCTGAGCTATATGACATGAATAAATATTTCTATTGAAAATTTTACTGTGTAAGACTATATCTATGTGATATGAAACATCCCAGATATATTTCTCTCTTTTTTTATCAGATGAATTGATATATTGATACATTGCTTTTACAGGACTTAGAAACTTAGAATAAATACGTGTATTCAAATATTATTCTACAATATTGAACGACTTTTGAAATACGATAAGATCTATTTTTTGTAAATTATTGCCAAATATAGAATATTATATTTCTTATGATATTTATTCTTCAAAACTTGTATAGATTTACAAATATTGAAATATCACTTATTAATATTTACTAATGCATTTTTATTACTATTTAATACTTCACTAATGCGCTTTTTAAATCAAGCAATATAAGTTTTAAATCATCTATCCACTAAAAAAATCAGTTGAAATTATTTACATCTTTGTAGGAACTGGGGATATATTCATGTTTTGAATAAATCGATTATTTATATTTTTGTTTAAATATCTTATTAAACATTACTACACCCATCATACGTCCCACCTTTAACATTTTTAACTATACAAATTAATTAACACAAATTAACTATTTGTTTGAAACATTTTTTGTTAGTCATCTCGAAGTTCCTTAGTGCACAGTGTTAAATTTTACGTTTGTGATTCTTCCCCTGATCTGCATTACGCCGGTGTGTCTAGAAGGAAAGAAAAATTAACAAAAATGTGTCATAACCAACCAGAAAAATTGGAATCACGTTGGCAGCATAAAGGAATTTAATTGCAGGGCAACACAATTAATAAATCATTACGCTAATAGATAAAACAGAAAAGTGAAGGGTGCTTGCTAAATAAACTTTTATGATCATCATCCTTTTCTGTGATGCATGCATCACAAAATCGATTTTTGCTTTTGATATCCAGTAAGAATCTTATATTCAATCTGGTAGGTTATATCGAGGTGGGAAATAATTGGAAAATGATAAGATGAAATTTATTTAATAAAGTATAAAATATTCACGAAACTAACAAAAATTTCATAATAAATTTGAAATCAAAGAGAAACTTTTCCATACTTTAGTTTTTGTAACATTCACGAACATTCGACGTTATTCATCTTGATTTCCTCAGCAAACACCAAATTAAAAATAGTTTTTAACAGTTTCAAATATCTATAATATACTTAGATATTTTATGATTCTTATAAATCTAGTTCTTTATTTGCATTTTATTTCTTGAACTGACTTCTCAGATGTGTGTACAAATAAGATTTATTTGAAAAGCATAATATGCGTGGTCGTACGCACGCACATGCACAAAAATACCTTTGAAAAAAGTGACATTTTTGCCCAAGTATTGAAATATAATTATAGCTACTAGTTTTTTTAATATATAGTATTGTATATATTCTGTTAATACTATACTGAAGTTCTGTAATTAGATTTTTTCAAAATCATAAAATGTGGGACCTCTCAAAAATGCCATATTGTAAGAGCCAGTTTGACTGGAGTAAATACAAACACCACCTTTAGGCTTTTCTAGAGGTGCAGTGTCTAAAGTCATTGCAGCATATGCACAGAGCAAGATAAACTCGGCAAATCAAAATAATGGGTGGGAAGCTCATTGAAAGAGACCGAAGGATATTGAAACGGATTGCAATGTCTAAAAAGCGAGCAACTGCAGCTAAACTGATCAGAATGTTCAAAACCCATCTGGATTTTCCAGCCTCAGTGATTGCAGTTAAAAGGCACCTTCATAGAACAAAACATTTATGGTATAGCAGCTATTCCCAATCCACTTGTCACATATGTAAATAGCAAATGTTGTCTAAAGTGGTGTCACGCTCCCAAAACCTGGTCGATTGATAAGTGGAAGAAAGTAAGATGGGCAGACGAATCCAATTATAATATCTTTCTTTATATATTATCTTTCAGGGTTATTTTTACCAATAATAACCCTGAAAGGAAGGAAACCTTAGAGAAGTACATATAAATTTTAGCTGATCAGGTCCATCCTAAACTTTGTTTTCTGAAAGACATGGATTTTTCCAGGATGACAATGCATCTATCCATGGCGTGATGTCCTGTTATGGCTTGATGAACGCAAGGATGAAGTTAAATGTCTGCCTTAGTTCACACGAAAATATCATGAATGTTCTTGTAGAGATGCCAATGGAGTATATTGATTTCGTCTTGAACGCTCTAAAATATACCATTACGGTTCAATTATATTGAGGTTGGGAGACTAAGAGGAATGGTACAATATTCATATAAGCACTATTTAAAACTTGCATAAATCGATTCCTAGGTGAATCCAAGTTGTATTGCATGTGAAAGGTGGTCCTACATCATATTAATAAGGAATTCTTTATAAATCTAAGGTGTTTCCCTTTTTTAATAACTGCATGTAAATTACGTTTAATCTGATTAATCAGTTGTTATTGATATAGACGATTAATTATCATATTGACAATGATGTTTGTTGCACTTTTGGAGTAAGAGTTTAAAAATTCAGTCCTGGATAATATTTGATGTATTAATCGTGTACCTTTTAACCTTCACTTACAATATCTTTCAATCTTCTAAACCCGAGAAAATAAGTTTCGAAATTTTGGTTCAGTTTTAATATTTGTAAGTTGTGATCTCTGGACAGTGACTTGGCAGTATTGAACATGACACACTTTGCTGCCATTTATGTTGAAAGAGTTAGATCTTGTATTGCTGTTTTGTAAATAATTAAATATTAGCAATGTTCAAATATTTTTATGCGCTCAATTTTTTTTATTGAAACATTTATAAAATCTCTGTGGACCTCAAAGTATCACACTGGGCTTACAGAAGTAGGTATGCAACATATTACAAAAAGAAAAGAAGAAAATTTAACAGTCATGAAGGTTTACAAATGACAATAATAAATTTACAGAAATTTTCAAAGTCACGTCTGGTGGAAACAAGGTGATGAAAATCTGGAGGCCAATTTATATTAATACCCTTGAGAGCCAGTCTTAGGTTCCGTCTTTCTCCAGCAAACTCGGAACATAGAAGTAGCACATATTCAACATTTCCCTCGCCACTAATATTACAATCACAGGTAGATGATGGAGACAAATTTATGCAAAAAGCTTTTAAAGTTACCATGGGCAGTGAGAAATTGGGTTATTCTGTAATTAATATTAAAATGATGGCATGACAATCTCTTATTAATCGATGTGGAAAATTTCTTTGTTAAGCTCCCTTTATTTGAAATTCTTGATTCCAAGACATCACCATGTTTTTCCTCATAATTGTCCTGTAAAAGGATTTAGGAATATTAATGGCAGTGTCAATCTTGCGCTTAGTGGCAGCCTTTGCGAGTCAATCGGCCCCTCATTTCCATAAATGCTCGTGTGTCCAAGAACAAATGCAAAAACTACTGAAATATTTTTATTTTTCAGGCTTTCTTGCTTTTGGATCTCTACGATCATATTGTTAGACGAAGAAATACACTTCAGGGAATCCAAGGATGAAAGAGAATCGGTACAAATGAGATAATCTGAGATAAAACGATTTTTCTCAGTGATCCATTTGATTGCGAAGTTTCAAACGCATTCAAAACGCATGAATCACATTATTGAACACATTAATAATTTCTATTCATTTAGGTTTGCTGTTTGGCTATAACGCAGCATGAATCGAGGATAAGTATTCAGTTTGCTTATGAACAGGATCTACTTTCCCTATTACTTTTTACTTTTCATTTATTGAGAAAAATATTATCGATCCTCCTGAAATAACAGCCTTTTAATGACAAATTTAAACGTTTTCAAAATAAATATCATTCACAAAGGAATTCCTTTGTATGCGTGACTTAAAAAGTGAAATACAATAAAATAACATCGATTCATTTATTTGTAGTTTATGCTATACACTAATGTATAAGAATAAAGAGTTAAAAATATTTATGTTTTGGATGAGCAGGCACGAGATGGACATATGTTGCTTTTCCAAACATTAACATAGAAAAGGAAATTATTCAGAAAAAATTATTGAGCTCATTTAGAATTTAACATGTGGTCATTTATAGACATAAACAAATTGACAAGCCTTTAATTGCATCGCAGCATTTTGTTTAAACATATATCTTAAATTTCTTTCGACTGTCTAATGATGTTTGAAATTAATCCAAAACTAATTTTACAGATAGTTTGATAATTTTATCGAAGAACTATATCTCAATAGCAATTACGGTTGTTTTCTCCTTTAAAAAATCGATTTTTTAAAATTCTAAATTATGACAATATGACGATCTTTTAGGATTGACGTTTTCTGGGGCCTGAAATTAGTCTGCACGTAATAAAAGTTAAATAATACAATTTACAAAAGGAACGGCTGCCCATCCTTATGTCGGTCGATGAGACCATTCGCCATATATCGGTGTTCCAGAGACCAAGACAAATCTTGAAAATGAATAATTTGAAAAAAAAAAAGATCCAGTTTGCATTAAACGGATGGAAAAGAAACCCATATTTTGTGTGGCAACGAAACAAAAATAGTTTTGTTAGCGACAAACAGATGGCACTATAGTTTTTTTTATTTCACCAAAAGATGATTTACAAATAAAAAAAACTATCGACAAGTTTCAAGTCACTCTAATTACAGTTAATTAGTTAAATGTTCCATATGCTGCCCATCATTCAGAAGTACAGCTGTGAGAGGAGTCACCACACCGTTCTCAAAATTTAGTAGCATTTTTAACGTTATAGCTGACACATTTTGGCATCTTTCAGTGTTGCGGATGGCATCTTTCAGTGCTACTAGTGATGCCGGTGTACTTTCGATTTCAAGAATATCCACAGCCGAAAGTCACAAGGTGTCAGATTCGGAAATCTTAGAGGCCATACATGATTAAAGTATTGACTGATGCTAACCTCCCCAAATGTTGAGCGTAGTAGGCAGAGCAGCAGAAGTGGTGCTCCATCTTGCATAAATGAGACTATTTGAAGTGCTTGTCACGCTTGCAGTTCAAAAATAATGTTGTTTTGTAACAGTGATGCATATTACCGATCAATGACAGAAACTGTTTTGAAAACCGTCTGTGTGAGTTCCTTAAAAATGAACCAATATGAAAGTTAAGCCACACCAGACTGCCACTTTAGACTGTTGCAAGGGTCCCTTCAGAAATGCATGTGCATTTTTCGTGGTACACACTTGACAATTGTGGGTTAACAGCGCCAGAGAGTCTGAAATGAGTTTTATCTGTCGAAAGCACAGTGTAAAGCCAGTCATGCTGATCTTCCATCTTATTGAATACCGAATTCACAAAATCTTGGCAAGAGTCGAAGTCAGGAGGTTTCAGTTATTGGTTATGTTGTTACTTGTAGAGAATCATTTCAGAGTGATTCGCAGTGCTCTCCAGACCCTTCCATACGACATCCCTGTCTACCTCTGGTGCATTGCACTCTCCATATGCAGAAACCATCGCCATGGATTGTACCGTCTGCTCCACTGTAGTGGCTGCTGAAGGACGTCCATTTCTCGGACGTGACGTCAAAGAACCTGTTGCTTCAAATTTCTTTATCATTTTGTTCAATGCAGAAGACGTTATTGGCCTTTTGTTATCTCGCATACCATTCATGTAGTGGTATGATGGCAATGCCACTGTGGTACTTTCGGAATTCTTATAATACAGTTTAACTAACGAGTTTTCTCAACCATGGACAGCATTTCAATGCGTATTAACTTCGACTATCCTTACTTGCTGCAGTCGCTCTTTTTTATATTGTTTGTTGCCTTGCATAATCCTTCATCAGAAATCCGACAGCGCTTGTCAACAGTTTTTTTTCCTTGTAAATCATCTTTTGGTGAAATAAAAAAATATAGCGCCATCTTTTGGTCGTCAAAAGAACTATTTTTGTTACGTCGCCACACAAAACCCGGCTACTTTTCTATCCATTTAGTGCAATTCACATCTTTTTATCTTTATTCGCTTTCGAATTATTCATTTCTAAAGTTCGTCCTGAGTTTTGGATCACCCGGTATTTGTTTTCCAATTTCTGATGCATTTTGTCTACTGTATACTAACTTCCTATAAATCTAATTACTTTCTATTATTTTTTAATTTAACAGTTTTAAGTTGTCAATTATCTTTAATTTGTATGATACTTAAAATAACAATATCTTCACAGGACATATCGTATGATGTATCCTACAATTAGTTATTACTTGAAAAGTATGATCTGGGTGCCCTGGTAGTAATGTGTCGGCTTTGAAATCGGATGTCTTGCGAGTTTCAACTCAAATCAATATTACAATTTTTAAAATCTTACTCTATTCTCCTATGCCTTATAAAAATACAAATAAAGTTGATTCTAAATTCGACTGTAATGAGACTGATATTTGGAAACCGAGTTAACATGCTCATGAAGATCTATTCTGGCATTTGGTTCAATCAATTTTTCTCTTTTCTACATCTATCAGCATAAACCCAATATTTGATATTACTATTATTATTATTATTGATTCTCGTCCCTGGGATTTTGGAGATTATACGCATTCATGAAAGATTATTTGCACACAAGGCGAGCTTTACAACTAATCTTCGGCCTTTATAAAAATATTCTGTTTACGTGAAGGCATCGCAATTTTGTGTATATACCTCCTTCTAAAGGACATGTTTTCAAGTCGACGAAAAAGATAAGCATAAGATTATGTTTATCAAAACATGATAAATTCAAAAATCTACTAAATAAAAGTTTTGTTTCCTCTTTTGTGATTTCAAAGCATTTCAAAAGTACTGACAATATATTACAGAAAATAACAGCAGGAAAAATTTTACTGTAATATATTATATTCCTTCACTTCCATATATGAAATTTTTTATGTACTTATTTTTTTGTCCTACGTGAACCTTTATCTGCGGTGGTGTTTGGTGATCATGTAATATTCAATAATTTAACATCTGAATCATTCAAATGGAAAATAGTAATAAAATAGCACATTGTGTTGTTGTGTTAAAATATCTTCAAGCATTTTCAGCATTTCAGTATAAATTTTACACATTTTCAACGTTTATAATATAAATAACCAATCTGAAAAACCTTTTCATAAATTATAATATTCTGAACTCATTATCATGTAATAATAAATTATAAAATATTATAGAACTAAAACAGCAATGATTGTAAAATTATAAGAGTAGTAGTAAAGAAGTTATTTAAAATTTAAAATATCAACTTTTTAAGGTATTCACCTTTATTGTTCTAAATGCCGTATATGTATCTCAATAGTAGATTTCTTTCAAAGTTTAGATGAAGTTATTTCAAGCTATGTTGATCTATTCGTCTGTATGTATGGGAATACTCCTGTTAAATGTATACAATGTATCATACAATTTTTAATATCAAACATAGATTTACACCAAAATTGGTGTGCCAAATCTATCGAAAAGATATATCTGTATGTCTAGTTTTCATATGTAAATACAATAGCTAAAAATGCGAAGTTAGACTTTTCTATTTATGTTTTCTGTATAACGTAGGGGTTTTGTGTTTAATTTTGGCCATCGATTAAACCGTCTATTTGTTTAACTATCTGAGTTTATTAATACTGTCACTAATCTGTGATGCTGCTTCCCAGGTTGTTGATTCTATCACCTGAAAGAAAGATATATAATACTCTGTATAGCATGCCACCGGATAGTGTTATCCAATGATCCTTGAGTTTGGTGACTATTTGGTGACTTTGACGACAAAAAGTATTAATTATCGAAAATTTCGTCTATTTACCCATTAGGAGTCCAGATTTGCCTGATTGATCTAGAAGTTTTTAGTCCCACCTCCAGGGAACTATAGAAGGACAGCAGTCTCAAGCCACCAGCTTTAATAGTCGGAATCGACGCTAAATAACGAGTCTTCCAGAGGACAGTGAAGCAGCGTTGGAATCAAACTAGTGCTGAATTGAGTTGTGTGTCTTGTTGTCTATCGAGTAAGAAGCGTCGAGTACTGTAGCCAGTCTTCTGGTAGTTATACAGTTAAGCGAGGGACAGTGGAAATTGCTTCAGCCTTCTGGAGAGACCACAGAGCAAGGTTCAAAGGATCCCCTGACCTGCTGAATCCTGTCTGACTTCTTTGTGTATTGTGGCCACTGTCATTATTTGTGGGATACTGTCGTTTTTGTGAGCTGTTTGTATTTCAGTCGTGGCTGTGAATAATTGCCGTATTTGTGCTTTAAATGTATGTTGTCTTTGTGTTGTCCTGTCTTTGTGTAAATAAGCGTCATCGTTGTTCTCCACTAAAGAAGAGTTGATTGGGCTTATCTCCCACCGTAAACCCACTACACAAAAAAGAACCCATACAGATAGGAAATCCGTGACAATACATTTCTCATTAACATGATTAATAAAAATTAATCTATGAAAGTATAGATGAAATTTTAATTTAAAATATTAACAATAAACAAACAGTAATATTAATATTATAACTAATTATATTAAGTTATAATTAGAATGATGTTAAAATTTTCTTAGTATGAAAACTCATCGCAAATTTGTATTTATTAAATTAAATTCTTAGAACTGTTTTGAAGAACGGATAGAATTTTTTAAAAATATACCGGTGGAAATACCTAGTTGATATGCCAGTCACATTATCAAGTTAAAACGTGGGAACCATTGATAAAACAGATCAGCAATAACAACGCTGAAATAAAAACGCTTTTTTCTTTGAAACAGCCAAATTCATTTATCGCGAACTAAGTACGGTAAATATGCAATACATGTTCTCCATTTTAACTCAAGGGAAAAAAAACTTCAAAATTGATATCATTAGAAGATAATTTTTTATGATACATAAAAGGGAAGATATTTATTAAAAGCATGTTTTTCTCTAGAATGCGGAGATTGTTTTCTCTACTACTTCCTTTAGAAATGATGAATGTGGCTAGTGTTTCAGCTGAATTTCCCCTGGGCTGAATTTCCCACCATGTGCGGGCACTTAAGAGATTTCGCTCTCCTTTACTTCTCTCAGAGAATTGAAAAGATGTTATAGCTACTAGCATTTATTTTCTGGTGTTGAAAGAAATGAGGTATTGAAGAAGTGACGTAACACACTATGAATTTCAACAATTATTTTAAGTATTTAAAATCAAAGGCTTAAATTTCAGTAGGTATAGAGAAAGAGATGTATAAAAATGTGTTGAAGTATTACGACATTTCTGGTGTGTAGTTTAGAAACAGAAAATACAAAAAAAAATTTAAGAAGATTTTATTTTAAATTCTTGGAATCATTTTAAATGGGAAAATCTAAAAGGAAATTTAAGGAAGTTTTTTTTTTTATTTCTTTGAATCATTTGAAAAGGAAAAAATAAATAAATAAAAGAACATTTTAGAACTTAAAATAGCAACATTTTTTTAATGTATTGAATTACTTTATTTTATGTCTAATTTAAACAAATCCTCACAATTTAAGCGAAATATCAGCGCAGCATTTAATTTTCAAAATATATATATATATTTGAATATTTCATTCCATTCATTCGCTTACATTCCATTTTCATTTAACATTGTGTTTAAGGCGGAAATTGTAAATTATAAGTAAAATATTTATTTATAAGGAAACGAATTATGCACGAAAAATTAATCTTTGGTTTTATGTTTTCAATCAAGTAGAACATGCGAAGGTTTATCTATTTTTGATTTTCTTTTGACTATATTGCTTAACATGGGAATGCCAAAATTGAAAAAAAGTTACTTTGAGAGATGGAAATATACACTAAGATTGACAGTATTTTAAAAATATTCATCAGTATTTTATTCAATTAAAATTCAGAAAGATTTTGTCATCTTTACTCAAAAACATATGAGGCCATTGAATTGCCGATAGTTAAATGCATCATTTAAATTAACTTAATTCGACCACGTTAAAAACAATGATTACCGACCACATTGGCAAATTTCATTATTATTATTTCTTGTACTTCAGACTTTAATCTTCTCGAAGCAGCTTATCTTTTCTAAGAAAAGGAGGACTAATATATCACCCAGGAAAATTTTAAACAAATCCTATTTTTTCGGCTAAAATTTCTATTTAACTTCAATTTTTTCAAAATTTCAATTTTCATAAAAAAATTTTCACCGTTAACATGATATCTCAAAAATTAATAAAGGTATTTACATAAAAAATTCAACGTGTGCTTTATGAGAAAATCAATGAACTAAAATATAATTTTTATTGCTGGTGAAATACGTTTTTATTTATAGATGATTTCATAAAAGTTAAGTTGTGAAATGATGGAAAAAATGCATATATTTCTATATATTTTTCCCGTAACGTCTTTGTATCTCAATTTTTCTTAGATTTTGGTTCATCTCATTCATCATTATATTCTATGACTTGTGTATAAAGAAAAATAGCTTTGTAGAATTACAATTTTTTGTAGAGTGTTAACCGTTGTGGTTAAAGTTCATTAAAATTTACTACAAATTTTCATATTTCTTAAAATATGATATTATTTGATTATATTTTCAAATAACTTTTTTATAATTATAATATTAATTATTGACAATACATCTAAAAATCATACATGATTTTAAAAAAATCCAATTTTTCAAAACTTTTTCTTCGACCACAGTCGGATAACTTAAAATATCTATAATTTATTAGCGAAGTAAAATAATTTCATGTAGATGAAATAGATTGGAACTAATGATTGTTATTAAATTGAAAGCGAATGTTGTTTCCAATATGACTTTTAATCAAAGATAATAAGTTCAGAAGGGAAATACCTGCCCTCTTCCTAAATCAAAAATCTCCACCCAAAATTAAAAGCTAATAAGGATTTATCTGCAAATACATTATTTCAACTGAACAAACGATTGTTAGTGAGTTTTATTTGACTGTTTTCAATCGTTTGATGATCCGGCCCCTTGGCCTAGGCGTAGCGTGTCTTTCACAAGATCTGGGCGTCCCGGGTTCCAGTCCTGGTTGTTCTTCTCTTGTGTTCTATCTGTGAGATGTATGAGCCACCCTATAAAAAGGGGTTATTCAAACGAATGTGTGTGCCTCTCATCTTTCTTTGAGCTAGAAGTTAGACCTCTGCTTTCGGGTGTTTAAGGGTCTTACCTTCAGAAGCTACTGCATCGTCTTTCCTGGTTAACACGATCAAGACACCATCATCATTATCAATCGTTTGAAGATCAAAATTTATAGAATTCACCAGAAGTATCGGAATAAAACTAGTTGACAAAGTAATGCACTCACTCACAATTTCTTTATTCATAAAGATTAGGTGAAAATAATCTCTTTGTGTTAAGTTATCAAATGTAGTCACTTGATTGAATATATTGCGATTTGTTCCAATTCACAAAATGAATCTAAAAAAGTATTTTGTATGTACTTCGACTATGGAAAATTCTTTGATGAAACTTAAAAAGTCAATAAGTAAAAGGGAAATGTGTATTTAAATGATTCCCTAATTTGTAAATTATTTACCCACTTGGCAATGAATTTGGTACCAAAACCCAATATTTAAAAAACCTCAAGAAAATTAGAGATATCTCTACAAGTACGCAAGATATGAAAATATTTCTAGAACCTTCTTTTCCTTATTTCTGAAACCATA
The DNA here is from genome assembly GCA_026543055.1 of Argiope trifasciata. NCBI lineage: Eukaryota > Metazoa > Arthropoda > Arachnida > Araneae > Araneidae > Argiope > Argiope trifasciata. The sequence continues at coordinate 283,117 of JAPMOQ010045887.1, read as the reverse complement.
AAAGACCAAAAAACAGAGTTCGAGCTGGTCAGAAATGAACTGAAACAAATAACTATTACATTGAATTCAATCAGTGTAACATGCGTACTGAAACGAGAAGACTTTAGTTTGAATTTAAAAAAAATCCACAAATTACATAATATCATTTCTGTTTCCTTTCATTTTATAAAAATTCTTTGATACACTGTGTGTTTCAAAATTCATATCGGTGGATTTGGCCATTTCCTGTGAATATATGCATCTCCATGGTAAATAATTTATATTTGTTATTTAACGTTCAAAAAATTTTCATCAGTAAATAAAATGTTTTTTTTGGCCTTTGTCTTGTCCTAAGTTTATCTTATAAAGGTTGGAGGGTTAAAATAATTGAGGAAAATAATAAAAAAATAATTTAAGTAAATGCAAAGATTGGTAGAATGAAATGCCAATTCCACATTTGACATTCTCAGTATTGAGACAAAAATGGAAAGCTATTACTATTAATAATTAAATATTAGATGGTGCTTATAAAAGTAATTAAAACAAAGAATCACCTCTAATTTTCGAAAATATTTTTTGGAAAAAAATTGTTCATTTTAATCGTAAAAAAAGTTAAAGTTGTAAAATAAATGTTTCCAGTGCAAAATAAAATAATTTTTGAATGTAAGATTCCAAAAGTATGAAATCATATGAAAGTTTCATTATATAAGCTTTGGGTACAACCCTATTGATAACTATAAAGGGATTATATAATATTTGTTTACAATACATAGAAGAGATCCATGAAATAAATTTCAGATGTGAGAAAATGTGTTAGATGTTCCTTAAACATCCGTTTTCAATTTTTTGTTTAAAAAATAGATTCCTCTTTTGGTTGCAATTTTTTGTATTAAAAAATCACCTATAAGTTGCGGAGAAGAGATAGAAAATTCACTTTTAGAAATCGTAGTGATAAAATATTGATTTTCTTATATTATATATAAATATAAGATATTAAACACAAGCGCATTTATTAATTCAATAATACTATCAATACTTGCATTTGCTTAAAAAATAATGAATTCTCTTTTTTCGCTAAGTATCAATATAGGAACTAAATTTCTAAATAAGAAAAAATCATAATTTTTGAAAATTATTTTTTTCTCAATCGTTTTTTGCGAAATGCTACAGTTAAATTCAAAGACTCAACTACAATAGAATGGGTATTTCTATTTACAAAAATCACTGGATTTGATTTGTTTACTCATTAAATTGATTGTCTTTATTTGTGAAATAATTACTTTTAAAGGAAACTTACATGAAGCTTTTACATAAAACCTTTTGAGGTAATTAACGGAAAAAGGACGTAATCTTTTTTTCCTATTTTCTTTCTTTTTACACATTTTTATTTCTGATAACAAGAGAGGAGAAATTTGAATCAGGAGCTCATAAACATCTTTAATTGAATTTAGATAATGATGCATACTTAAAAATAAATTTAAGTATCTCATTTACTTCTGAAATGTTCCTTACTATCTTTATTTTTTATCACTGCCTTTTTTCAAGAAAATTAGCGAAAAATTGATTCGATAATCATGTTTTCGGCTTAAAGTTCTTTTTTAGTTTGCCTAGTTTACCAGTTTATTATGTAATAAGATATATGCTTATCGTTATAGTTCTTTCAGATTTTGTTAGCAAATATAGAAAAAGAAATTCTTTGAATAATTCACTTCAGCAAAAAATATGTAGTTACGTTGTATGAAAAGCACTCTAAAAGTTTGGCATATAAAAATGTTTCAAATGGCTGATATATGATATTTCTTTTCTTTTACATGGAAATATCATGTGACAAAAATTACATGGAGGAAAATGTAAAAAAAAATTGATGTAAAGGTTAAAAGTATTTGCAAAATAGAGCAACATACAACGATCATATATTATGTATAACTATTTGGCAGCAAACATAGCTACCCATTACAAGTGATTTATGGCAGGAAAGGGCTTTGCCAAATTTAATATGCGATGTTTTTAAATAAAAGTTACAATATTTTTAACGTAATGTAATGTCATAATAGTTTTACACCTAGATTCAAACGCATACCATGTATTAATTATAAACATAACGACTTGGAAATATTTCTAAAACCAAGCATTTGCAACAATAGGATTAAATTAAAAAAAATAGCTTTGCTAATAAGATTTATGGGTATGAAAACTGAATTTTTCATGAACTTGAATCTCGGAGTGAGTGCATTAAGAAAGAAAAATGGCATCTGAAAAAGGATTCCTTTTTGAAAACAGAAGGAAATCGTCATTGACTAGTCTTTAAATATTTAATTTACACGATACATTATGCTTATGTGTAGTAAACCTGTTGCACTTTATTCTAAAGATGAAAGATTTGAACTTTAATTTTCTTGTTTTCAATGCATGCATTTTGAATAGTCATAGGGAGTTAGATCTTCACTTTCTAACATTTAAACAATAAACTGTAATTTTTAGAGATATGTGAGCTATAAAAAACCTTTTAATAGAATATTAAAAATTCATGCAATAAAAAGCTGAGATAAAAAAGGCAGTATTGCCTAAAGAAAGAAAATAACATTGACAATACTATTACTTCATTAAAATCCTCTGCTTACACTAAATTATCGAAATCCTTATAACATCTAAGTGAATAGATTTAAAATTATTGACAAATAGTATATCATTTAAATATGAAACCAGTTATCGTACTTCTTTGAAAGATAACGGTTTTTTTTAATAAAACAGGAAGATTTCTTAAAACGTGTGGTGAAGTGCGACATATCGAATAATGGCGATTGTATGAAGTCTAATCAATGGTCCAATATTATTCTTCACATAATATCTTATCACTAAATTATGTCAACTCAGTAGCAGAATACTTGTGCCATTTCTAGATGTTGGAAAAGCGGTAATTGAAATAGGGATTTAAAAAATAACATAATATAATAGAAAAACAATTAAATTTAAAAATTGAAATTATAGTTAAGCTTGTTTAAAATTAACTGCAAAATTATTTTGCATTGTAAAGTCGAAATAAGTACAGCTGGAGCATTGCCTTTAATTATCACATTGATTCCCACCATACTATGATATCAGCAAAAGGGCGATATAAAATCGCATTATATAGTTAAACAAACACAGCTGGCGTTGATGCTACAAGCTTTCTTCACTATGTAATTGCAATTTTTTTACTCCTTTAAATATTCCACAATGACATATTTGACAAGGGCATTCACTGATAGAAGTTTCCAACAAAAAAATACAAAATTTTATTTATATTTTAAAAATACAAAACCCAGTTTTCAATATCACAAATTCTCCTTATAATTATTCAAACACTAAAAGTTAGGGGAAAAAAGTAAAATTTTATATTTAAAATTATTCTTTTTTTTCTATTAAATATTTACAAAGCAAATGATACTTAGATAATTCGAAGCTGAGAGAAAAAAATAATTGATGAAAAGAAAATTCCAAATGATACAAAAATTGAATAAAAGAAACTATACTTTTTTCAAATGTCAAATAAGAGCAAATATAAATTCGAATACAAAAGATTCAATTCAGGAAAGTTTCACTCTATTTAGACATCTTAGTAGTTACTCATAAAATTTAAAGAATATTTTTATGTATTGTGGAATATTAATTTTGTTTTGTTACCGAACATTTTTAGTTTAAAATCAATCGCTTCATTTTTTCTGTAATAGTATTTAATTTGTTTCAGCTGAAAACTCCAAATGAGTTTAATCATTCAATCAAGACGCCTAGGTTATATATATTTTTATATGGCGGAATTAGATACATATGCCAATAAGGTTATATTATACACACACATGATTTCCCACTCGTATTTCTAAGATATAAAAAAGAAATGAAAGTAAGTATTATCCATAACTTTATTACTATGATGTTTCCATATTCACAACAGCTTTCTACTCTCAACTTGAATGCCGAGCTTTTCTTACATAATCCTGAGATTTGAACGATAAATCTATCGAAACATTTTCCTTCATATCTAACCTGAGCCCTTTCCTCTTGGGCTCTAAATCCTTTTAGCTCAAATTTTTCACAAACGTTTAAGAATTGCTGTATCGAAGAGAAGGCCATGTAGGATTTTGTGACTCAGTGAATATCGAATAACATTACATATATGGGGATATCATTTATTCTTTTTCAAGCTGTATTCATCGCACAGAATTACATGGCCTGAATATCGACTTAAATGTTAATACTCAGGCTTCAAGATTTAGAATTCAATATGGTGTCAAAGTAAATAACTCTAAATAATGTTTTTATTCGAAATAACCATTGAAGATGAGATTTTCTCTTTCCATTCCATAAATATGCGTTAAATTAACATTTTAGCCTGATATTTACTACTTAGACAGGAATAATTTCGTAAAACGGTTCGTATTTAATACTAATAATATCAGAGTTTGGTGACCAATTTGCCACCTCTTATTATTTAGGGTGTTAAACAATTCATATAGAATGCATGTACAAAATCGTTTTCTAAAGAAGTTGTATTTGAAACTCATTTCTTAATTTCTTTTATATCTTATTTCTTCTGACTGAGCTGAAATTTTGGTAATATGGCAAGCACACTCCAGAGCATTTCGTATATTATTTTTTGCCTGAATTAATTGCCTTCGAGAAGCGCTGAATTCAAATGCAGCTGTAAAAAAAGATGGGGTATTGCCATCTTCATGAGAGATTATTCGAGCAGATCAGTTCCTCTGGCTTGCTTAACTCTTTCTAAAGGTGTGCTCACACACTCAAAAAAAATACCAATTTTAAATTTTTTTAGCAGAACTTCCCACAAATACTCCCATCCTCAAAAAAAAAAAAAAATGAGAAAGTAACGCGTCACTTCTTTTTTATAGGCAGCAGTATAATGGAATATGGCTTTGTTCATGGATTAATTTTATATTTAAAACTCCCTGACTTTAACTTTATTATGAGAATTGGTCAATGTTTTTAAATATTATATTTCCTACAAAACCAATTGATTATATTCCTTCAATATTCCTCAAGTATGAGTCGATGTATATGCCAGTTTTTTTCGATTAACTTATATGTGTTTATCTGCTGAATTTCGAATACCATTTTATAATTTATAATTGACATTTAAAGCATTTTCATTTGAAAAATAACACTTGCTACTTTTGGCTCTAATAATGTTTTATCATTGCATGTAATATCGAAAAAAGTAACTGAAATTAAATAATTTTATCCAATATATTATATAATAAAGGGAAACGGTATTGAAAAGGCATTTTTTAAATATATTTTAAAGATAAATTATAAGATAAAATATTATTTTAAAAACATGAGATTAATTCTTTTGAGAAAACCATCTTAACAATCGGTTTAACTTTTGATTTAATTAATTCACCCAAATATTTTTATTCTCATAATTATTTGGCCAAAATCATTTAATGTTAGAGAACAAAATATATGTACTTCAAAATTCCAAGATGAAGGCTTTCACACTTCCAAAATCTTCTGTTGAAACTTTAACAGCAAGGAATGACATGTTCACAATCTTCGTGTTTCTCTGCCATTACCTGCTCAAAATACTTTGCACATAAAAGACTGCTCTTAAGCAGGGTAATTTAGGCGTTAGAAATTTAATTGCCCTCTGAGAGTGCTTGTTTCATCCCCACCAAAGCCCATACATCACCGTGACTAAACAACAGGATGTTATCAAGCTCCACATCTTCAACCTCAATTACTTGTGGTCTTTAATTAAAATAATTGATATCGTCGTCTGAAATTGGTAAACAAACGATGTCAATGTTTCATTCCTACAAATGCTACCTTCTGGTTTAGGAAACTTAAAAGCACACAGTTGAAGGTTGCAAGTTGAGGAAAGTAACATTTGTGTTGCAGTTTGTAATTAGCTACTTCAAGTAAATTAATTATTGCAATTTTTCTCCACTGCTCTACTGTTACAAATAATGAATTGGCTTTATGCGTTTGCCGTAAAGTGTACATTTAATGAATTTCTATTTAAACAATGATTTTTTCTATTTAAAGAAATATTCTTTGATATTCTTAATAAGATTGGATCTTGAATGACATCTACGCGTTATTTTATATCCAAATAATCGAAAATAATTTATAATTAATAAATATTAAGCTCTAATTTTTGCAAATTAATTTTTTGCACAATTTTTCGGGGTTTTTCATTTATTGACCTATCAAGACTGCAATTCTAAGCCTTCTGTAGAAGAACTATTGACATGTTCTACTTCAGAATTTTTTGAATTTTCTGCTTTTATCAAATTAATGAATACATTGGAGTTACTGAATATATATTACAGCTAATTGATTTTGAATTACATTTAAGTATCATATAGAATTCATATAATCAAAAATAATTTAATTAATAAATATTTTCCACTAAGTTTTGAAAATTTGTTTTCCCTCAATTTTTCCGAGATTTTTTATTTACTGATTTATAGAAATGGTAACAAGATATAACCATTAAACATAATCTTTCAAAAGTTTTAGAATCGCCAAGTTTTATTCATCTTTATGAAGGCATTGTAATTACTGAATATTCAACAGAACAATGCATTTACATTGCGGTTTTTTTCTCTTTAAAATTAACTTGACTTTGAACAACATTTACGTTCTTTCAGTTTCAACGTAATCGAAAATAAGTTCTAATTAATGAAAAATTTCCAATTTATAACTTTTTAATTTAGGATTACTTTTCCACAGGGTTTCCAAATTTTTCATTTATTTATTGGGTGAAATTGCAACAAAATATAACCATTGATCATGCTCTATTACAGAAAGTTTAGAATTTCTTATTTTTATACAAATGTATGAAGGCATTGTAATTATAGTATAAACTACTGAGTAATGTATTTATAAAGTTTTTTCGGTTTATAGTTTATTCCATTAATTTTTTATTGATATTTGGTTTTGAGTGACATCTATGAGTTATTTCGTTTCTATGAAGCCAAAAATAATCTCTATTTAATGAACATTTGCCGCTAACTATGGAAAACCTAAAGGTTTCCAGGTTTCTCATTCCCTTAATTTTTCAAAATTCCAATATAGTTTGACTATTGACTGTATTTCACTACAGAGGGTTTAGAATTGTCTATTTTTATCGAAATTCTTGAATGCATTGTAATTGCTAAATATGTTGAAAGGCTTCACGAAAGTATGGAAGACATTATGTGAACAAGTAATATGATTTGATAGAGAATATAAGAAGACAAACCATATCACAAAAAAAGGAAAACATCATTTGAAAAACGCTAATAGCAACTACATTTGAATATGTTGAAAATAATATATTTCAGTCCTTATCAAAATATGAATATGCTTGTGATTATTTTGTTACAAAACATGTGCAAATCCCCAAAACAATCTTTTTTTAATGTTTGAGATAAGCATTTAAGTTTATACATGTAATTGTTTAATAATAATCTGAAATGTTTTCTCTTTTATCAAAATTTGATTTATAAATTTTTATTCAATCCAGTTTCTTTATATAGAAGCTTTAGTTGAAAAGCTGAAACTCCTTTACATAAAATGCTTATTTATAAACGATTATGTTTATAAATAACTCTGGTAAAATTCTTAATAATTTCTACATTTCCTTATGATAGCTTGAAATCAATAATTTGATCTTTTCTATAATACAAGTGTTTAAAATGAGCTTTACGCGTATAAATATGAATATTAATGTGATTTAATTATTAAAATTTTAGAGATCCATATTACACTGGAGCAGTAAATCAAGGGTACACTTAACCCTTGATTTAAATATGTAGAGATAAGAGGCCGGGCGGGAGCTACATTTAATAAATACATTTTAAACGCAAATTTCTTTTAATGGGCAGGATATTAGCTGCTAATGTTTATAAACAGAGCAATCGTGCCTTCTGATCAGTGATTAGAGAAGAATCCAAGAAGTTTCCCAAGGAGATAAGATAAGTGGGTTTGTTTTATGATTCTTTCTAGGGATTAAAGGCACCTCATAATGTTATTAAAATTTCCTGAAGAGTTATACCTTGCTCAGTCTTAATGTGATTAAAATGATGAAGTGTTTTCTTATTTTGAAGAAATAATTCTAGATTCTTATTCTTTTATCTGTATCCGTAATAATTAATCAAACTAGAAATTAAAACCATACTTCCACAGCTTGATAGAGATATCGTATGAATCCTGTATATACAAGAATACTATCGTGTAACTTATTATTAAAAAAGTAAAAGAAGCAATTTGATAGAAGTTACTTTTTTTAGAAATATATGAATCCTGTGAAAATAAAAATAAAAAAGCCCTATCTAATGATTCTTATGTATTATGATCTGCGGAAATAAAGAATATAACATTTTGTTTAATGGGATATGAAGAAATATCAGTTTTGAAAGCTATTAAGATATTTTTTGAAAAGATAAAAAAAATTAACACAAATTTTAGATGAAAGAAGATTCTTTTTCTATTGCTTTATTCAATATTTGATTCCTCTCAGAATACACTAAAAGATATAATTTAAAAGCACAAATAATATTTTTATAAATTCTTTAACATTTCAAACTTAAAGTAAACGTACAGAATTTTTTATACACCTGATTTCTGTAGTTAATTTTTTTGTCCTATAAAATACAAATTTTTATTTTTTGCTTTTTGGGCTCCCTTAGACCTTGTGAGACCGTGGTGGCCTGGAGGTAAGATCTTGTCTTATCAGCCTTACGGTTTCAGGTTTGGGACCCTATTCCACTTAAGAACTCTCATGTAAAGGGGTCCTAAGCACGTTAAATTCGTCATGGCCAAACGTCCTCTCGCTGGTGTGGTATGGAGAAGGGGATGCCCTGTCAGGTGTTGTCCTCGTTATCTGACCGAGGTTCAAATTACGATGTCCATCCCAAAATAGCACTAGTGTTGCTTTAAAAATGGATTTTAATATAGCTAAACTAAACTAAAACTAGACCCTTAAACCTTATGAACAATGATAAGGTTTTTGCTTCGAGACGAGGGTGAGATGCTGGAATCTCCAATTCACCAAATATACTTTGTACTAAATATATCCTCTCATCATTTCACTGGCATTGATGCAAGGCCGTTCTTAAAATAATCCCAGCTCGCCTTCCAAATGGAATTTTAATATTAAACAAAATCAACACTTACAAAAGTGATTACTTTTGTCTAATGTTTATGTTACGCGGCTACCAACCAAAAGGTCCCAAGTTCTAGTTCGACTCAATCTCCCTTATCACATTGATGACCTCGAACAACGAATCTTCAAACAGCTGTCTTGGCACCATCTACCTGCGACAAAAGCAAACAACGCAAAAACAACAAACTATCTCCATCAGCAAACAAAAGTCGTCAGACTTACTTGACGCAACAGGAACAACTCTCACACACTCGCCATAACGCTTGGCGCGTGTCTCTCTGCTGACTCGCAGGTAGAGGCGTAATGTGGGGGTATCTTAATAAGCCAGTAACAGTCACTAGACACAAGTGGATACTTTTGTATACACACACACCACAGTAATAGATGAGGCCTGAATAATATCTACAATATTAATCACCGGGAACTGATGAGGTTCGAATGAAAAGTTCAGCGTCAATCAGCGGTAAATGAGATGACATATTTTTGTTAAAACTTCATTTAGTTTTAACAAAAACAAAACTTCATTTAGTTTTTGTTAAAACTTCATTTAGTCAGCAGTGGCATTCTCACTGTAGCATTAATTAATAAAATCTTTTAGTATGTCGAAAATAGCTACGATAAAAATCTAAAACTGCAATGATAGTCTTTAAACCTTTATAACGCTTATGTTACAGTAGCAATATTTAATAGATGTGAATAAGTTTAACAAGGAGCAGCTACCATTGTGTCATGGAGAGTTACGTGCAAATGTGAATAATATTTCAGACTGAGACAATTACTTCATCCAAGAGTTTTGTGTTCTTAAAGATGTGATAAACTCCTTTTAAAAATGGAAATAATCTTGAAAAACTTCATGCAAATCGTATAACCAGAAAATTACTTTATTTTTTGCCTTCTCTGAATTTTATTATAATGAAAATAATCTGTTTTACTCAAGAATTGTATAATGTTTAATGTAATATTTTTTAACTGCATCGTAACTAGGAAGAAAATTTTTATTCTACAAATCTGAACTTCTTTAACAAAACAACATTGCTAAACTAATCTGCTAAAACGTTTTTTAAGGAATATTTTATCTTTCATTATCGCGAGGAACAGCGAACAATAATTACAGGACGCTTTTCTCTTTTTGTATAATGATTAAGAACGACAATTTCAAACTTTAGTTTTCTAACTACAAAACAGTTTCGTTAAAAGTTACGACCTCGTTTACCTTGAGGACAAAGAAAAACTTTGTTTTTCAGTAGTCGTATATCATGCTTCGCTTAGAATGTGCTATGTTTCATTGGCTTTAAAAGGTTAAACGAACAATTTTATACTTATTGTGGAATTTTAAAACGGGAGATGACGCCTTGGAATAAAACTCCCTCATCAACACTAAGATCTAAATTTTCCTTTTTTATTAGTATTTTTTTTCTGTAAAGAACCCATTTATTTAAAGAAAAATACAATTAGCGCATAATGTTTAACGAGTGAGGGCATAGATTAAAGATACTAAGACTTGAAATTAAGACATGTAAAAAGTAGAAATGTAAAGGAATAAAATGAAGTCTTCAATTCAAAATACGATATCATTTAAATATATATAAGGTTGTAACCAGTGGTATATATATATCTAGTGCATTTTGAGATGGAGTAATTGTATAGTTCCTGTAATAACTGTACATGCCAGACAGGAATACTCAATGTTCCGCTCAGAACTCCTACAAATGACGCACACTCTCCGAATCCAGGCAAGGCTTCCATTCCCGCGTAGCTGCTCTTCTATTCGTCACTTCAAATCCTTTTTAGGACAGACGGAAACAGCCCTACTGTGGTTTAAAACATGACAGTTCAAATGATGTTTTTCAGTTAGTAAGTAAGGCATTATTACTTCGTAATAGTTCGCTTGCCACCTTGAAGCTATGTGATATTTTATTCTTCCATGTTAAGTATGTGTATGCAATTCAAGATTTTATGTGTCTTGTGATGTGAAATCTGGAAGTAATCGTAACGAAATATGATTCCCAAAAGCCGATGCTTTCATCTGCACAGCATTATAAGTTTCTCCTCTTATTTACTAACTGAAACGCATCATGGGAACTATTTAAATCAGTGTTTCACAACCTTTTAATATTCACGGCCCAATTTTAAATCATAATTTTCATCACGCCCCCCCCCTCCCCACAGCATACAATAAAATGTATACAATAATAATTTATTTTGAGTGTTTTGCAGCCAAACCCACACTACAACCTTAATTTTAAACTTTAGAAATTACCAAGAATACGGACATCTATTGACATTTTGCAACACCGATCCTTAGCATTGAAAAAACAAGAATCCTATGCCTTTTTATTGCTCTTGCTTCAAGCCATGTCGGGCATTCGCACGGTTTCGCGAGGAGTTTCGATTTGTCTGGAATTTGGTCAGCTTAAACGTTAAGTTAGAAGCGTGCGCAGATGTGAACAAACGCTTTCTCAAAGGGAGAAGGAGAAAGTTCTATGACGCCAATTTCAATTCCAGACAATCTTATTCGAGTCGATCCTTCCATTGCTATTGAATTTATTCTGAATGTGTATGTTATATATATTTTCGTGTATAGTAAAAGCTCCTTATTCGCGGGGTATATGTTCCATAAATATGCCGCGAATACAGAAACCGTGAATACGGAATGGTAATTTATACCGGATTATAGGGGATACGTTACTAGGTGACAAAATAAAAAAAAAAACAAATATATATAAAAATCAACTTAATTGAAGTTTTTGAACATTTTGATTCATTATCTTAAGGCTTAGGCAATGATTTGATAATTTTGTAATTTTCTCTTGCATGGTAGTTTTTAAAAACTCCTTCCATTCAGACTGATATGCAGCAGTCGCATAAACAATTGGCCTCTTATAAATAAAACTTCGTTCCATAGACGAATCTATGTTCATAAAGAAATCGCAAAGCTCATTTGCCATTCTTAAACCTTCACTAAGATTTTTCATATAAAATGTCACGTTTCCAGTGCTTGTGGAAGCCTCTTCTTCAATGGGATGTCAATTTAACATTTCCTCCAAGTCGGTTTCAGTCATATCTTCATCTTGCTATTCAAGCAATTCCTAAATGTCACTTGATTCTATCTGTTCAAACCCATCTCGTCCAATTCCATTCGCGATTTCGGCTATGTTTGCAGTCAAAGTTTGAATTTGTACAGATTCATTTTTCGAAGTCAAAGCAGGTCACAATTTTTTCCAGCATGACTTCAATGTGTGTGGCTTCAGTTCTTCCAATGATTCTTTTATGTTTACGATGCATTTTGCTGTGTCAAATTTCTTCCAGTATTCCATAACATTCATATCAGGATTATATTCCATATTATCCAATATGATTTTGAAGGTTCGTCAAATGCAGTGTTTCTCAACCTTTTAGTATTCACGGCCCAATTTTCGATCATAATTTTCATCGTGACCCCCCCTCCCCACCGCATACAATAAAATGTATACAATAATAATGTATTTTGAGTATTTTGGCTCTAAACCTACACTACAACCTTAAATTTAAACTTTTCAAATTACCAAGAATACGGAAATTTATTGACATTTTGCAACACCAATCCTCAGCATTGCAAAAACAAGAATCCTATGCCTTTTTATCGCTCTTGCGTCCCGCCATGTCGGACATTCTCATGGTTTTCGATTTCACAAATTTCGATTTGTCTGGAATTTGTCTGGTCAGCGTAAAAGTTAGGCCCGTGCGCAGATGCGAATAAATGTTTTCTCATACGGAGAAGCAGAAAGTTCTATGACGACAATTTCAATTTCAGACAATCTGATTAGAGTCGATCCTTCTATGACTATTGAATCTATTCTGAATGTGTGTGTTATATATATTTTCGTGTAATTGCAATTCACCGTATTAAATATTCACGGCAGCAGACTTATGCAGAATCATGGATAAATTTTTAGCTGGTGTAAGCGAGCATTAGACGATAGACAAGCATCAACAAGTACACAGGCGACAGTGGTTCCGAAAATAAAATCAAGAAAATATTCTCCAGAATACTTAAATTTTGCGTTCACTAGTACTGAAGTAAATGAAGAAGGCCCCTGTGCATCATTTGCTCATAAATGTTGGCGGACGGCAGCATGAAACCTAATAAACTTAAATGACATTTGTAAATGCTTCATAGTGAGTACGTAAATAATCATAGAGAATTCTTTGAATTAAAATTAAAATCATATGAAAAACAAAAATAATTGTTTAAAAAACTTTGTCTGTGATGAAAAAGCTTTAATTGCCTCTTACAAAGTTTCATATAAAATAGCCAGGTCTGAAAAGCCTCACACCATTGGTGAAGAGCTTATTTTGACAGCCGCAATTGAGATTATGTTTGGAGATAATTTTTCAAAACAATTGCAGTCTATACCTCTTTCAAATTATACTATTGCATGTTGAATTGCTGATATAGCTGAAGATGTAGAGTGTCAGCTTTTGTCGAAGTTACGTGACAAATTGTTTTCAATACAACTCGATGAGGCAACAGATAGTAATAAAGATGCTCATTTCATTGCCTATGTTAAATTTTGCGATGATTTTTCAGTAGTAGAAGAATTACTTTTCTGCAAACCAATAGAACACAAAGCAACAGCACTTGCATTATTTGCTCTCTTAAATGATTTTATGAACGAGGCAAACATAGAATGGAAGAATTGCGTCGGAATATGTACCGATGGTGCTCGTTCTATGTGCGGAAGATTCCAAAGTATTCAAGCACTTGTGAAACAAAAGTCGCCACAGTGCGTCTGGACACATTGCATGATCCACAGAGAAGCTTTGGCTTCCAAAGAAACGAGTCCTGGTTTGAATATTGTGTTAACTACGGTTGTAACCGTAGTAAATTATATAAAAATGAGACTCCTGAAATCAAGAATCTTTTCCGCACTTTGTAAAGACATGGGTGCATACATTCAGCGTTACTGTTTTATTGCGAGGCAAGATAGTTATCACGAGGGAAATTTTTGCAACGTGTTTATGAATTAAGTGAAGAAATCGCAGTTTTCCTAGATGAGGAAAACAGACCGGAAGCTGAGAATTTTCGCGATAGTTTATTTGTAAAGAAATTGAGCTACATGGTCGACATATTCGAGAAATTAAGTAACTTGAATCTTCAAATGCAAGGAGCAAATACACATATATTGGATACGAGTGATAAAGTTAATGCTTTTTGTAGGAAATTGGAATTGTGGAGCAGAAATTTAAAGCAAGAAAACTTAATGTTCGCAAATTTGAATGATTGTATTAAAACTTACAAGGCTGGAGAACATCATGCTAGCAAAGAATTTTAAAAAGTACTTTCTTGCTGACTACAAACTGATATCAAGTTACAAGTGGGTGAGGGATCCATTTCAAAATACTCCCGAAGGACTCTGAATTGAAGAGGAAGAAACCTTCATAGACTTCGGCAAGCGGCGAAACCAAAAGACAATTTAGTAATAAATCACTCTTTGAATTTTGAATAATGAGTTTTCTACACTAAAAACAAGGGCATTTCGCTTTCTACTACCATTTTCAACATCTGACTTTTGTGAACTGGATTTTCTGTGGTGGCTTCTTTGAAGACAAAATATAGATCTCAGCTAAATACAAAAAAAAAAAAAAAGAACTGAGAGTGTCTATTTCTAATATTAAATCCTCCTTCGAAAAACTTTGCTCTGCAAGACAGGCTCAAGGAAGTCAATAATAATTATTAAATTTGTTTTTAATTTAGTGCGTTGTTTTAATTTAATAAGTTAATTATTAAATATGTCGAAATATATTTTGTTTTTTGTATGTGTGTTTGTTCTTTCCTTTCAGTCAATCAATTTTTTTAAATAACATTTTCTCTTAGATATGCTCGCGCCCCCATTAGTGTTCTAGCGCCCCCCTAGGGGGGCGCGCCCCACAGGTTGAGAATCACTGGTCTAATGTAATAGAGCTTAAAGGCCTGGATTATTCCCTGGTCCATAGGTTGAAGTAAAGCCGTCGTGTTGGGTGGTAAAAATGTTACTTTTATATTTGGATGCATAGTTTTTAAGTTCACGAGGATGACCTGGTGCATTGTCTGAAACTAGAGGTGCTTTAAAGTCTAAATTCTGTTTTTTAAAATAAATTTCAACTTCAGAAACAAAACAATTCCGGAACCAGTCACAAAAAATAGCACTTGTAACCCACGCTTTCTTATTAGCGCTCCAAAACACTATCAGGTTGTCCTTGTTTAGATTTTATAAAGCCCGAGGATTAAGCGATCTGTAAAGTATCAGTGGCTTAATGACACAATCTCCAGATGCTTTAGAACATAGCAGCAACATAACTCTGTCCTTTGCTGCCTTAAATCCAGGAACAGGCTTTTCGCTTTTAGAAATGAATGTTTTGTTTGGCATTCTCTTCCAAAACAGTGCAGTTTCGTCTGCATTAAATATTTGCTCAGGTTTGTATCCCCCATCAGATACTAGGTTTGCAAATTCTTCTGGATATCGTTCTGCTGCAGCAGTGTCTGCAGGCGCTGCTTCTCCAACGATTTTAATGTTATGCAATGATTGTCTTACCTTAAGTTTATTGAACCAACCTTCCGATGCTTGAAATCCTCCATCTGTACATTCACCACTACAGATACCATCAGGTTCATTAAAATGAGTGTAAAGACGCTTTGCCTTCTCCCGGACCACTGGACCACTCAGGGGCACCCTTTTTTGGTTGCGGCTTTCGATCCATAATGACAACGCCATTTCCATTTTTTCTATTGCTGGATCACGAACAATTTTCGCTGACAGTGAAGTTGAAGCTACAGACGACCTTATTTTATCTTCGGATTTTTTTATCGATTGTACAGTCGATTCGTTGACATTGAATGAGCGTGATATGGATGCACATGTCTCTCCAAGGCGTAAATGATCAAGCATTTCTGTTTTCACTTTAAGCGGTAACACGGATTTTTTTCGTGTCGAAACTTGTTTCTCATTTTTTTAGTTGACATTATAAATTCGAAAAAGAGCGGAAGAGACTTGTTACCCGATCAAAATTTTTGTAACGAACGTGAAAAACGAAAAAATAAAACACGCAAAGCGGCTTTTACCATAGAGCGGAACAGCAACATAAAAAAATATTTTTGATTCATCTGGCCAGACGGGAGTGGCGCCAATGAAGAAGCAAAAAAAAAATGACTTTAGTTTTTCATCATTATTATTATTGCCTGTCTATTCATTTTTCTTATTCATGTTTCCGGTGGATTATTGTATTCAATTGAGTCATCGATTCTGTATTCGTATAATTAGCTCAAGTTTTTAATCGTTGCAGCATTATACAAAAGTGTAATAAGATCCATTTTACTTTTTTTTACTAGTCCATTTGACGGTATTTACCAAGGATATTGGGTTAGATACTTATTGGAATCCTTTTATTATTGTGTATGTACTCATTAGATCCGCGAATAAAGAAATTTTTAGCCGCGAATAGAGGAATTGGGCCGTATTTTTTTAATCCGCGAATAGTGAAACCGCGAATAAGGAGCTTTTACTGTAATTGCAATTCATCGTATTAAATATTACCGGTAGCAGACTTATGCAGAATCATGGATAGATTTTTAAGCGGGCGTAAGCGAGCATTAGACGATAAACAAGCATCAACAAATAAACAGACGAGCGTGGTTCCGAAAATAAAATCAAGAAAATATTCTCAAGAATACTTAAATTTTGGGTTCACTAGTACTGAAGTAAATGAAGAAGAAAGGCCCCTGTGTATCATTTGCTCAAAAATGTTGGCGGCAGACAGTATGAAACCTAATAAACTTAAACGACATTTGGAAACGCTTCATAGTGAGTACGTAAACAAACCCAGAGAATTCTTCGAATTAAAATTAAAATCATACGAAAAGCAAAAATCATTGTTTAAAAAAACTTTGTCTGCGAAGGAAAAAGCTTTAATTGCCTCTTACAAAGTTTCATATAAAGTAGCCAGATGTAAAAAGCCTCACACCATTGGTGAAGAGCTTATTTTGCCAGCCGCAATTGAGATTGTAGAAATTATGTTTGGAGATAATTTTGCAAAACAATTGCAGTCTATACCTCTTTCAAATGATACTGTTGCCCATTGAATTGCTGATATAGCTGAAAATATAGAGTGTCAGCTTTTGTCGAAGTTACATGAGAAATTGTTTTCAATACAACTCGATGAGGCAACAGATAGTAATAAAGATGCTCATTTCATTGCCTAGGTAAGATTTTGTGATGATTTGTCAGTAGTAGAAGAATTACTTTTCTGCAAACCAATAGAACTCAAAGCAACAGCACTCTCATTATTTGCTATCTTAAATGATTTTATGAACGAGGCAAACACAGAATGGAAAAATTGCGTCGGAATATGCACCGATGGTGCTCGTTCTATGTCCGGAAGATTCCAAAGTATTCAAGTACTTGTGAAACAAAAGTCGCCACAGTGCGTCTGGACACATTGCATGATCCACAGAGAAGCTTTGGCTTCCAAAGAAACGAGTCCTGGTTTGAATATTGTGTTAACTACGGTTGTAACCGTAGTAAATTATATAAAAATGAGACCCCTGAAATCAATAATCTTTTCCGCACTTTGGGCGCAGTACATTCAGGGTTACTATTTTATTGCGAGGCAAGATAGTTATCACGAGGGAAATTTTTGCAACGTGTTTATGAATTAAGAGAAGAAATCGCCGTTTTCCTAAAAGAGGAAAACAGACCGGAAGCTGAGAATTTTCGCGATAGTTTATTTGTGATGAAATTGAGCTACATGGTCGACATATTCGAGAAATTAAATAACTTGAATCTTCAACTGCAAGGAGCAAATACACATATATTGGATACGAGTGATAAAGTTAATGCTTTTTGTAGAAAATTGGAATTGTGGAGCAGAAATTTAAAGCAAGAAAACTTAACAATGTTCGCAAATTTGAATGATTGTATGAAAACTTACAAGGCTCAAGAACAACTTATAAAAGTTATTTTTGTAACCATTGAAAATCATTTAGAATGCTAGCAAAGAATTTTAAAAAGTACTTTCTTGCTGACGACAAACTGATATCAAGTAACAAGTGGGTGAGGGATCCATTTCAAAATACTCCAGGAGGACTCTCAATTGAAGAGGAAGAAACCTTCATAGACTTCACAGCAAGCGGCGAAACCAAAAGACAATTTAGTAATAAACCACTCTTTGAATTTCGGGCAGGAGTGGATGATGAGTTTTCTGCACTAAAAACAAGCGCATTTCACATTCTACTACCATTTTCAACATCTTACCTTTGCGAAACTGGATTTTCTGCTGTGGCTTCTTTGAAGACAAAATATAGATCTCAGCTAATTATAGAAAAAGAACTGAGAGTGTCTATTTCTAATATGAAACCCTCCTTCGAAAAACTTTGCTCTATAAAAAAGGCCCAAGGAAGTCACTAATAATTATTAAATTTGTTTTTAATTTAGTAAGTTGTTTTAATTTAATAAGTTAATTATTAAATATGTCGAAATGTATTTTGTTTTTTGTATGTGTGTGTGTGTGTTCTTTACTTTCAGTAACTTAATCATTTTTTTAAATAACATTTTCTCTTGGATATGCTCGCGCCCCCCTAGGGGGGCGCGCCCCACAGATTGAGAATCACTGTTTTAAATACTATGTCTCAAAGTGCCATACTAACTACTGTAAGACTTCATAATTATAAATTAAATATCAAAAATAAATTTTTGCGACTCAATACAGGAATGTTTTTTTCATATATATATATTTTCTAGTTTTTACAATTTTTCGAAGCTTCTCATTTTATTTATAATATAAAATTTAACGAGAAGTTACTTAAAATAGAATTACAAGGAAAGGAATTAAAAAAAAAGCAAATACATCGGTGGAAGATTAATAATGATAAGCAAATGAAGAACAAAAACTTTTAAAAGTTCTAGTTCAAAAAGAATCCTGTGATTTTTATCATTTTTTTTTGAGATTTAAAAAAAATGTATTGAGACATAAAAAAATTAATAAAAAATATTTGATAAATGTTTGAAGTAAAAACAGTATACTCAGAATTTTTTGGAGGAATTAAAAAATGTACTAAAATGCCCTTAGATTTAGTTAGTGTCATTTTATTCAAACTTTTTGCTTTTTAATTTTTTTACAAATAATTCTGACTTGGCTTGAGTTCCCTGAGGATTTCAATTTATATCAGCATGTTTTTAATAATTTAAACGAGATTGTTCTTTTATTAATTATATGAATTTGTTTTTGATTCTACTTTTCTTCAGAGTTATTTTTAAACATTGCCTCTATTTTTTGCAATATGAATTGAATCGCATTACTGAATTTATAAAATAAATTTTATTAGTTTATTATCATTGACAATGTATATATCAAATTATAATCTATTTTCTAAATGCCTAATCAAAGGGAACAAATTTTAAAGATGTAAGAACATATCGGAATTAAATAACTTTTACTTCTTTAACCGACACATATTGTGACCATTACCAAATATAGCTTAAAAAAAACGACGTAAACATACAATTTTGATACAGAAAGTAACAAATCACTTTTGACTTGATACTTTCACAAAAATCCAGAGACCGAAACATAGTTACTGTTTTACAAATTTAATTAAAAATAAATTACATATAACACAATTTCGATGCTTATAGAAAATCTGAGGCCATGAAGATCAAATAACTAGGCAGATTTTCAATTGTGGATTTCGTATTGATTTTGAAACAAGTCAAATCTGTAGCTGCAAAAATAATCATATCCATCTTTCTAACTCATTGCATTTTTAAATATCTAGTTGACAACACATGCACAGATACAATTGGTACAGTTTTATTGTATATAACGTTGTCAAAGAACTGTTTTGTCCCGGATGTTAAAATATTTAAAAATTTCATAGTCTAAAAGAATTTCTGTTGTTTTAATAGGTTTCTTTTGATTTCATGCTTATATTTTTTTCTAAAACTTGTTTTATACACTTTGAAAATTTAATGTATATATTCTCAATATCGAAGACAGCCGTGGTGGCTTGGTGGTTCCCGATTCCACCCGGAAACCGTTTTGTATTTATGTCCGGTGCTCAATAAATTCGCTGAGGCTTAACGTCCTCCCGATACTATGGTATGGTAGTTGGTGGCAGCTCAAGTGTCGTCCTCATCTTTTGACAACAGCTGAAAAGCACGAGGCCCCTCCCAAAATATTAGCGTTTTTTAAAAAAACATTTAGTTATTTAGTTATATTTGAGACCTTAATACAACTGAACTAAACTCAATCTAGAATTTTTTAGAGCATCAACAAAAATGAGGAAGCTGCTGCTATTGAGTTAGTATAGTTTGAATGATTGTAAAATGAGTTTCGTACATTTTTATTAAATGATTCATGGTTTCTTATCGGGAGTTTGAAAAGTTTCCACATAATTACCAATTAATTTTAAGATTAACGATTCCCAATTAATTTTAAATAATCATACTTATTTAAGTCTTCTAAATAGTAAGAAGAAATATTTCAAAAGATAAACTGTTTCATTAACTAAAAAGCTGTCTATAGTAACTTAATATAAGATCTCAATATGAGTTGATGAATTACCATCATACGATTAATTTTTGAACTACCATTTTAATAATTTTACTCAATCAATTTTTAAAACTTAATTTGTACATGAATTTTTTTCTGATATTTAATAAAAGTCTTTATTTATCCTTTATGAAATCTGTTAGTAATTATACAATTATTTTGAGCAAGTCTTTAAGAAAAAAAATCTTCTCAGAGGATGATTAGATTTTTCTTTTGTAAAACATGAAAACAAATTATAAACTAAGCGCCATTACCGATTTAATTAAAATTTGAATTTTCATGAGTGTCATGTATAAGAGGGAGAGTTTTCTTTTGCTATAGAAGCAATAATATAAAATTATTTTATGCAACATTTTTTATTTTAATATTCTTTTACCTTTGAAAGATCTTTAAGAAAGAAATTATAAGCGGCACTCAAGTGAAAACGGGACTGGTGGAGATAAAGTAATTAAACAATTTTTTTATTTCAAAAGTAATCACCATAACTATTAATAATTTTTTCACACTATAATAGAAGATGGTCAATATATTCTTGGAAAAACGTTTATGGTTGCCAACGGAATCAGGATTGCACCAAGGTGTGCACCTCTTCTTCAGAATATTGTATTTGGACATATTCTATCAGTTAAATGTTTTAATAAATAAGATAACAAATGTACACGCATGTGGTATGTTTCTTCGTAATTCACAGCAGACGTTCGGGTATGAGATTCCCTCCCAGATAATGTTTCTGCAGGAAAAAAGCACACTACAGCACGCTGTTCCCCTCCCTTGGTCTCCATAGTGACGTCGATGCACACAAGACTCACTGACTTTATTTCAAGCACGTCTAACAGACAGATAGCCGAGCGGTGAACATTCATTCTCCACCTTCCTGATTCCCAATAGAAAACACTTTTATTCACGAACATTCCTATTTAACCAACTTCTGTGATACACTCACTATATCGTCTGTCTCGTTTTCATTTGACTGACCCTTATACAATTAACACCCCTAATAAATGTTGCCAAACTACAACAGTAACATCATTAAGTATTATATAAAAATTAAGACATCTGATTGTTATAAGTCATACTATATGTAAGTATACATATAGACTTTATCATTAATTTAAAATCAATCTAAAAAATAGGTTCATCATCAATGTAAAAAATAGGTTCTCTTATTTTAAAAAGAAAACCATGAGGAACTTTGGGCAGCTTTTTAACAGTTACCGAAAAACACTTCTTATTTTGTTTTTCATGCAATTATTTACATGCAAAAATGTTCAGTTGTTCTTTCTTATGGCACTTTATTAGCTCTTTGATGGAAATCTGTCGGCAATTTAAGCTTAAATTAGTATTCCTTGTTTGCAGTAACGCCAAGTAGCGCCCAGTGCCAAAAGTACGACTTGGCTACTTTCATGTTTCACATTCGCTTGCACAACCCATTTTAACAGGATTTCACTCACACTATTCAAAATAGAACATAGAATAACAACTATGCCCGAACCGGAACTCGGGGAAGACATGCTATCATAATGCCAGGACGCCAACATGTTCAGTTATACTAGAAATGAAAGGAATTTGAATACACTGAAAATTTGTAGCGAATTTTCAACACATATTTTTAGTCCTAGCAAGAGTCACAATAATGGATATATTTGTAGAGTAATGAAAGCATTAGTAGCTTCTACTTGCTCTTGTTCTTTCAAAATTTAAGCATTTTATTATTGAAATCTTTATTACGCTCTTTTATTCTATGGGCTTTTGCATTAATTTCTTTTTTTTTATTCATTGAATTTTTGATATTTTGACTTGTTAAATCGGATAACATTGACATTATAAAAATTTTGAAAAAGAATTTGAATTCCAGAATTGTTGAATTCTCAACAACTCTTTTGGAAATATTTTGATCTCTTTGTATTTTATTTTTTTATGCTTGAATTAGTAAAAATAAATAATATAAAATAATATTTCTATAAAAATAATCATATCGTGTCTTTCTATTATTATATTGTTTTCGCATAGTAGAAATACATCAGCAGAAATAGATTTATGAAGAAAAGTAAGGAAATATTTACATAAATTTCCTTCATCAAACATTAATTTTTAAAAAGTCAGTACAGATTTAAATTTGAAAGTAATAATGGGAAGAGAAAAATAATTCTTTCAAAAATTTAAAGATGACATATTGCATGTTTTTCATTTTTCAACATTACTAAAGCTATCACAATTTTTGCCTGAAATGAGAATGTTTGATTACCCTAAAGCATTTTATTTAATAAGAGATCTTAATGAACTATTCAAAGTTCAACAAGCTGTCAGGAAAATTCGAACGATGAAGCTAAAGTGACACAAATTTAATGACGAATATAATCCACACAGTTTGTAAAATATGAACAAAGTCAATTATCTCTAATTGAATTTACAGCTTAAGGTTACATAACTTGGTGAATAAAAATGAATATTGTCAATTTTAATTATATTTTATCTTTAAATTGCTTTAGGATAAAATATTCACTTATGAAATATCTTTTTTTCTCTTGTAAACAAATTCATTTAAATATTAATGCTATTTTCTTTGCTATATTTGACATATGTTTTAACACGCTTAATTTGAAATGAGTTAATATTTAACGATTAATTGCATCGATACATTTATTTTCAAACAGTATTCAGTTCATTAATCTTTTTAAAAAATATAGAGCTTTACATAATCCATTTTTTAAAATCAGTGAAAATTAGAGACAACTAGTTTCAAAAATTTATATCATGTTCGAAACACGATTAATTTCTCTTGTAGATTTATGAATAGTTTTCTGCATTTTAATTAATTGCATTATTGATGTCTTATTATTATGAAAAAGGGAATTTTCAAATAAGAATTAAAAAAATTCATATTTTCGATCGTGAATGAAAATTAGTTGCAGTTATAAGATAACAATAAGCATTTCCTGCAATCTTGAAACTGCAACTTATTGTGACTTAAATAACATGAAGCATTTCAGAAAAAAATATGTTGTGCCCCATGCATCAAAAATTAATTGTTGATTTGATGAAATTAATTAATTAAACTTTGAAATTCTTGAAATCTTGTGAAGCACCTACACTTAAAACTAGTTAAAGATAGTGAACAAAAATATACAAGATGGCAGTTGATTCCAGATTTCGAAATTTTGCTTCATTTTCTTGTACCTTTATCCATGTACTACTTCGGAGCATGAGATAGGTCAATTTTTAAAGAACTTTTCCATCAGAGAAAAAAAATCAAATAAAATTTTCAGTGTAACTATTGAGATGAGAAGTTTCGTAAGTAAACTTTTACACCAGAGGAAATATGTCAGTCAATACATTATTGTGATGAAAGCTTTATCCTTTTCTGTGATGGTAAGTTTGTGATGTTAAAATGTGTCTTTTGCATAATCATAAATTTGGACTTGAAGTCATAAATGTTGCTAAGAATTTGTGATGCTGCTTAATTTTGGCCATCGGTTATTTGTTTAACTATCTAAGTTTGTTAATACTGTTACTAATCTGTGATGCTGCTTCCCAGGATAGTTGGTTCTATCACCAGAAAGAATGATTTACAGTACTGTGTATTGGATGCCGCTGGATGCTCTTGGCCAATGAACCCCAGAGCCTGATGTCTATTTAGCGACTCTGGCGAGAAAATGGATAATACATCGAAACATCGAGAAACATCCATAAATTAGAAACCGAGATGCGGTCTAGATTGATTGGTCTAGAAGTTTCTAGCCCCGCTCCATGTGAATTATAAAAGGAGGGCAATCTCAATCAAATCCAGGAGTAATAGTCGGAATCGACGATATATAACTAGTCCTTCAGAGAATAGCGAAGTAGTGGCAGAGTCAAGCTACTGCTGAATTTAGCTGTGTGCCTTGTTGTATATTAAGGTAGGAGCGTCGAGTAGTGTAACTAATCTTGTAGTAATGAGATAGCTAAGCGAGGGACACTGGAAAGTGTTTCAGCCATCTAGAGAGACCGCAGAGTAAGATTCTGAGGATCCCCTTTCCTGCTGAATACTGTCTGACCGCTTTGTATGTTGTAGATTTTGTTACTACTTATGGGATACTGTCGTCGTAGTGTGTTGCTGTATGTCCGATTCTGTGCTGTAAATAGTTTTTGTCTTTGGCGCTGTTCTGCCTTCGTGTAAATAAACGTCGTCATTATTCATACTGTGTTATTCAACAGTACTGTTGATTGTGTTTATCTCACACCATGCACCCACTACACAGATATGAGCTTCTACGAATATGAAATCCGTAGCAATCTGATATTATAGACGATACTTCATAGCTGTTTGCAAATTTTTACTCTGATGGACTGGGAAAGACTTTTAAATTATGAACCATGATGAGACAGTTGTATGAAGAGCTTTTGCATACTTTTATATAGCTGGATTGACAACTGTGTCAGCATTTGATTTTAAAATTTTTTAAAGTAATAGAACCAGAACCATCTATGAAATTGGTTTTTTATGTAAAAGGGTTTTAAAATAATAATTTCTCGATGTTGAAATTCCAAATTTTACTAACAAAACATAGACAAAAATTCTGTTAAAATATATAATAAATAAGAAAATATTAAAAATATATAACTCTCTGTAAAAGTTTACATTTTAAATGGAAAACCTAAGTAGTTATTGAAATATCTAATGTCTATTTCTTTCAAACACATTGTAAGTTTATTTATTTATTAAAACTTGAAAATAAATTTATCTATACGTTTTAAGTGGCACATATTTTAGTTATGATAATTTATAAAAGCGATAATCAAAATTTCTATTAATATTAGTTTTTCGTTATTAAAATTTAACTAGGCCTTTCCAAATCAAATTAAATAATTTTGTTAAAATTTCAATGTACCTTTATGGCATTTTTGTTAAATATATATTTAGGCAGATTTTAAATAGTTTTCAAAATAACTCGAATTGATTCTTTTTTGCTGAAACTCGTTTGCAAAAGAATAAAAAGCCTTTCAAATAAGCTATCAAATATTTTATCCATATAAGTGGAAAATATCCGACATATTTATTTCAAAAACAAACATTATAGTTCATTCATCAATGACAGATGAAGAAAATAAACATTTAGAAATTTAAGAAACATCTGAGTGTGTTCTACTTTTAAAAATGTCCAAGTTTAAATAGATGAGAAAGTATTTTTTATTTTGACAATTTTTTTTTACCCTTTTCCACAAATTTCATCGAATTTCGATTAGGAGAATATCTCATCTTAGTTACGTGACCACATCGTTCCAAAAAATGAAATGAACGCTCTCTCATCTGGAAATTCGTTCTTAAAATAACGTCATCAGTTTAATTATCATAAGAAGTTTGAACCAAATGTCGTTTGATAATTTTTTATCGCTTTTTTAAGTTCACTCACGTATTTAGCAAGGAAAGAAAAATTTAAATTACTTTACAAAGAATGATAATAACGACTGAATATTTAGTCATTTTTTTAAATTCCTTTTTGGAAACTAAATAATTTAGTTTTATTTTACAAACGACATAACTCTTAAAGATGTTAGAAAATTATAAAAAGTAAATCGACTTACCTCAAAATAAAATAATGAAAATGTGACAGATGAATACAAATTGTTTTGTTGCCTTATAAATAATTAACTTTTTTCAGCTAAAGTTTCAGCCTTTTCCAGTACTAAAGGCGCGATAATGTAAACTATTTTTATAAGCTTAATAAAGAATTAATTATCCTAAATGTTTATTTGCTAAGAAAGTATGACTGCCTATTTCTTTTTACAATAATAAATATTTCTGTACTGTCTGACGAATATTAATTACAAGAATGATAAAAACCTACACTGATTATCTAAAAGTTTTTAGGACACTTTATTCCTTAAGAAAATTCATTCCTGTCATCATGAGTTTTTTATGATAGTTCATATATATATATATATATATATATATATATATATATATATATATATGTGTGTGTGTGTGTGTGTGTGTGTGTGTGTGTGAACTCCGTATAATCGCTTATCCTGTTTGGTGTCATGTTTGCCAAGTTACGTCATTGATCACATGATGCTTCTCTGCCATAATTGGCAGATGAGAGTTTTACGGTGAGACTGTTAGAGTATCACTGATAAAATCTCAAGCTTGAACTTACAGTAGTACAGATCACACTCGAGTATGTTTTTATATGCTTAATGTTACATTTGTAATGTTTTGTCCTTTTAATCAATAAATGTATTTTACATATTAATGCCTTTCCCCACATTCTCACATATATGTGATTGGTATGATAGCCAAGCAATAAGTACAAGAGTTCTGTGCTAATGATTATAGGTAGCAAAGCAAGGAAATATAACTTTTGGATACTCCGGTTTCAAACCATCAAATATAATATTTAATATATTATATATTGTAATGATTTCCTGAAGCGTAAATGAATCATTTACTCTATGTAACTTCTTTTCAAATTCATTACAGTTGGTTGAAAAATCAAAGCTAATAAATTCTCGTATTTTCTTTCGATTTGAACGATCTTCAATAGAGTCAAAAAGAAATCTGTGCAGTATCTTTATTTTTCCTGTTCTACAATTACTCAATGTAATGCTTATATCTTGAATATAGTCTAAAGTACTCATCTTATAACCAAAAAAATGTTACATACCTTTTCTAAAAATTGGTTGATGGAAACTGGCGTATTCACAGAAATTTTGATTTGTAAATTTACTTTCTTTTCATCATCCCACTTCTTTTCTAAAAATTGGTTGAAGATAAAAAGGAATTGAAAGAATTGAATGAATAGAAATGACACGCAGTTTGACACAAATCTACTTTCGTTTCATCATCCGACTTCTGAAATCTAATTTTGATGTTATGTTTCATTATCCCACTTTTGTGGGTTTGTAATGGCCAAGCAATAATGTCCGGATGATTATTTAGAATTTAATGGATGACAATAAAATTAGGTTAATGATGAATAAATGATGATGGCTAATTTACAGGATGGACTGTATAATTAAGCTCGGTAACATGCAAGTTCGTCTTTTAACAATACGTCTTAGAATTTCGTCCTCTTACAATATGCCTTAATATTTCGTTTTCATCTTTTTAAACATGTTCTTGCCTTGTCAAGGCATCAGCTGAACTTCGCTCACGTTTAATCCCCCAGAGACTGCTTATTGACGGGAAGTGAGGTCACAGGCGTCGCTCAATGACCCAAAGTAAGGTACCTGGTACCCCATATATACAGTGGTGGCCAAAATTGAGGATACTTTTGAAAGTCGTTATGTTTTCTAAATCCGTATGCCTATTGAAAACAAAATGGAAATTCGCAAAATTCAAAATCTTACATATCAATTTAAGTGGAATTTGATGCTGATTTCAATACAAAAAGCAAAATTCAAATATTTGCGATACAAAATTTTTTGAGTGGCAATAGGTATCGAGATGCGTTAGATGCTGATGATTGCAGTGAGTTATCAGTACTTAGTGGTGGAGCCATTATTTTTTATTATAGCTTCACACTAAGGTTTAATTGAGCTGACGATAGTTTTAAGCTATTCCTTCGCAATTATACGACGCCAGGAAGAAATTATAACCTCAATTAATTATTTTTTTATTTCATTAACGCTTCATATGTAAAAATAATGTGTCAAACAGTGCCATAAGGTTTGAATAATTTTCAGGTGAGGACTGTTTTCTGGATAACAATTCAATGCTCATTGTACTAAACCATACTTCAGATATGTTTTCTGTGTGACAAGAAGATAAATCCCGCTGAAAAATAAATGATACATCATTATGAAAGGGATCACTGAGGGAAGTTGTAAGTTTGAACTCTAGATTAGTGACAATGTATTTTCTTGCATTTAATGTTCTATAGAGGACATCAAGGAGACCAGTGCCATCTGCTAACATGCATGACTGTATCATAACACTAACTTTCTTCAAAGTTGCCTAGATACAATCAGGATGTAGCTGTTAGCCTATTCTATATCTTATCTATTTTAGCCATCACTACAGAATAACAATATGTTTGTTTCATCACTCCGTATAACTTGTGACCACTGATCATTTCAATTAATGTCTTTCTTTTCTCACTGTTATCTCCTTATACATTGCTGTAAATTGATATAAGGATTTTTTCTTTGAATTTTACTTTTTAGTACTACATCTAGCAATCTCCTGATTCTTCTAGAACTGACATAAATACCATCATTATTCAAAAGATCGCTGATGATATTCTTCTGTTTAGGAAACATAGTTTATTTTATTTTATATTTCCAACATCCCCAGATGTGGTTCACCCTTTTCAGCCCTTTCAAGAATTGCTTTTTATTTCGTTTGTGTCCTGATATCACAAACAAAATTTTAGGATTGTAGTCAATGAAACACTCATCTGTCTTGCAATTTCATAAAAAAAGACTACATTCATGTAACACAATAATCTAAGTTCTCTTTCTAGGTGCTCAAATTATTCTTTTATCTGATGTCATTTTTTCTTGACTAAATATTAGAAATAGCAGCAGTACTTAATTCAACACAAAAATTACACAGAAGGACATATATTTAAAACAATGCAAGACCAAAGAATATTTTAATTGATATATAGTTCAATGAAATTGTATAAAAAGATATGAGGGATATTTGCGCTAGTAATAACTTTTAAAAAAGTATCTAGTTGATCCGTTTTTAGACCACGCAAATTTAATATTTAATCGGGGTTTTTGGATTTCATATTATCCAATTATAAATGGCTATAACTGACGAACTGAACTATATTTTATGCTAAGGCCATGCCATTATTGAGTAAAGATAATTGTCTTTACAATTATGCCACTTTTTAAATTTTCCTTTAGTGAACTTTTTACCCTCATATTTCCGGCATAATGTTCTATTATTTTCGAATTCTGTTCACTTATTTATTGGAGATGAAATAATAATTTGTGCTTGCCTTCCTTTGGAGGGGAGGTGCTTATTATTTTATTAAAATTAGCTTTTGCACCGAGGAGGGTTACCCATTTTTGACCATCTGACGTCATTTAAAATTTTTTTTAGAATATGATTTTGTTAAGTACACAAATTCGGTGAGATATAAAATTACGGATAAGCATTTTTCAATATCCAAGTTAGTTTGGCAAAGAGAGAGAGATTCGATCTTCAATTTCTAAGAGACAGTTTTATTTCGGCATAACGCATACTAGCATAGAAATAAAATATTTTTAGAATTTACTTCTTTTAAAATATACTCTCAATCTAATGATGTGATTTAAAAATATGACTACTCATTGTATAGGATTCTTTCAAACGCCTATTAAACATTGTAATTTAAACTTATACTCCCAAATTAATTACATTTGTTTTAAATGTGGAAAACTGATGTTACAACTGTGTCACAGTCCTCGCCTTTTATGCAGTCTGATATTCAGGAAAAAACATAATGAACAATTTTGGATCGCCATTCTAACAACAACTGATTCTCAACTGATTAGATGGCTATTATGAGCTTTTAAGCCTAAATTGAATTATTGGGTTGCAGCCTGGTTCACCCGAATTATTGGAAGTCAGTCGAAGTGGGAGATAACTTAATTTATTTTTATTTTTAAAATTATGAGTAACTATTTTCTTTCTTTTCCAAATCTCCAGAGATACGAGAATCCGCTTATTTCTTCAACTTGGTGACATCTCATTAAGGCACTTTCTCCAGATGGACATCAGTTGAGGTCAATACTAAAATAAAGCATTGTTTTTAATTATAAAATAGAAAATTATTTCAAAACAATTCAGACATTTTAAATGTGTGGCAGATATGAATTAATAAATTAAAAAAGTTTTCTATCCTATCTAATCGGGCTTTTTACGGGAGCATTTGTTTACTTCTTATATTCTGTGAAAGGTCGAAAAAGCTCAATTATATGTAGATGCTTTTTTTTGTGAATCAACTCCATCTATTTAATTAAAAAAATACTTTCTATTCTTTAATTCTTCCGAAACTCTTCCTATCTTGGTTTGAAATTCCAATCATAAGTTAAAAATAAAAATTAAGGAATTCAAAGTAATAAAGAATTTAATAATTAAAATATCTTAGGAAAAAAATTCAAAAATCTTCAATTTAGATCAAGAAAAAAATATCTACAATGAAGTTACATTCTAAACAGTTTTTTACATCATATATGATTAGTTTTATAGTATGACACTTCATTTTAAACACTAAACTAGTTTTTGAACCGAATTGGATGTATTCTAGAACTTTTTTCACTGTAATTTTATATTACTATACGTTTATATATTTACCATAGGTTTAGCACAGCATGACCATATTTAGATTTTGCACCATTAAAATCCAAATACCAAACCTTGTTTATTTATGTGTCAAATAATTATAATGGGAGAAAGCGAATATAATAATACAGAGCTGTTTCAGGTTTGTCATGAGGTCTATTTAAATGAAACTGACATATTTTGCAAAACAAAAAGGTACAAGTGCAAAAAATAAGCCTTTGAAGTTTTTATTTGTTTTCATAAAAATGTTTCAGCATTACTATTTCGGTTCACCAAAATATAAATAAACAATTTTTCTAATACCTTAAAATATATTCAAACCAAGAATAATTCTGCAATTTTTGATGACCTTTCCACAAGCAAGAACACAAATGTGGATAGTTTCATTAAAATATTTCCTAGGAAGGAAATATTTTACCTAGAGGGCTAAAACAGGCTTCTGTATGACAAAGTATCTGGGCGCTTTAATCCTTCAGCACACACACCTATTTTTTTCAGCATTAGTAAATGCGCAGTTTATTTTGACCCCAAATTTAAATAATTCATTTCTTTATTAGCTATTTTTATGAAAATAAAATATGGTTAAAGCATATGTATATTATTTCTTACAGATATGCTCTATTGAAAACGTCATTACGGTTTTTAATAAGAAGCAAAACTGAACTAATTCTGTCTCTTCTGCATTCATTTTTTGCACTTGCCGGCTTCCTGGCATAGGGGTAGAGTGTCTTCCCCGTATTCCGGGCTTCCCAGTTTGGGCATGGTTGTTATTCAGTGTTCTATCTGTGAGTACTGTGAACGTGCCCCCCTCCTGAAAAAAGAGGCTGTGCAAGCGAATTTGAAGCATGAAGTAGCTAAGTCATACTTTTGGCCCTAGTTGGCGTTACTGAAAAAGGATTGCTAATTTAGGATTAAATTGCTGACAGCTTTCTCTCAGTGGGCTTGTAAAGGGCCACAAGTAACAACAACAGCATTTGTCTACTTCTTTTCCCTTCGTATAAATCATTATTTTTTAAATAATAATTTTTTTTCTGTTTAAAAATATTGAAAGAATAAGACACGAGAAGCAATTACTTGAGATACTAATTGAATTTGTCTTTGAAAGCTTATTTATACCTATTTTTAACTTTTGAAAAGCATTATTTACGCTTCTTTTCTATCTGCCAGCCAACTCTACTCTTACCATAAGATATGCTTTCCACTTATTGATATTGTTTTAATGCATTTATTACTTAATCAGACCTAATCATCTTTCAATTTTAGAAAATTCTTAGTATATATATTATTTTAAAAATTAAATTAATAGCGATTCACATAAGTCTTGTTGTCAAATTAAAAGTTTACTATAATCTCAACTAAACCAAAATTCTGCAAAATTTCTTTAAGAATTTTGTTAAAGAAGCACACATTTATTGTCCTAAACAAAAGTTTTATAATTAAGATGGCATTTTTCACTGTAACTTAGCATAAAATAAATTAGCTGTCTAACGAAATTTAATTAGCTATACAAAATCGAAAATTTCTAAAGCAGAATGCTAAATTATTTCAAAGTATTGCACAATAAATGAGGTTAACTTAATTAAATTTTCTAGTGCAGCACGCGGGCAGTTATGGGATTCTAAAATTTCTTGTCTGCATATAATGTTTTGGTAAAACCGTTTCAAGAAATTTTATTTTTTGAAGTTTTAATTTAGAAATGGATTTTTGAAAATTCAGAAATATCACTGGATTTCAGTTTTAAGCCTGGAAAAAAGTGAAATTTCGTCATAACTGTTTTCCTCAGTTATTGAAAATTCATTTCTTAAACCAGTAAATAAATATTTTGCAAATGATTGCTATTCCTTCTAATATGTAAAATGAATATTTGAAGAAAAGGGATATTGGAAATATTCGTATTTTTAATGAAAATTTCAGAAAATATAATAAATTAGTATTTCAGTTAATTTAATTATGTTGTAAAATGTAGTTTGTTTCGCTTTATAATTTCTTCAAAATTAATCAAACCCGAATGAAAATTTTATAATTTTTTATTCTGGTGAAAAATTTTATTTTTATACGAGTCAAATATTCTTAACATATTTTATTCATATACAAATATTCTTAACATATTGTTTATTGTTAATTAAAACACACCTTTTTAGAAAAATCTCAAATAACTTTATTACGTAGTATTTCAAATCAAGAATATTTTCATATGACTAAAAATTATGTATTAATCAGAATTATTCGGAAGTTCTCAAAAGAATCATATAGCAAATTTTTAATTAACTATAAATTGTTACTACTTTTAGTTTCGCTAGATATTAGTAAATGCTTTCAATCATTGATTCATGCTCTCAACCACTTTCTGTGTAGCCTTCTGATTTTTACACATTAATAACCGTGAAAAATTATTTAGATGTGAAAATCATGATGGATAATCTTTTCACGCTTCAGACATCGACTTTTGGTTCAAAATCGATAAAACATTTTAAATTGGATTTGATCTAAACCTTATGGTAGCCTTTTCAGTAACTTAATCGTGTTTTTGAGAGATAATTACTGGTGATCTTTGACTGATGTTAAGTCTTTTTCTGGAAGATGCAGCTACAGCCCATTTACGAATTTGAGGAGGAGTTTCTGCAATTTAGCCATGGAACATGACATGCATGCTTCAAATTAATTTGCTGAGGATTTCGAGAATTATATTAACACTTTCTATGAAAGAATAATGTTGTCTTATCATCTAATTTTTGAACCATGTTTCTCGAAATGCAAGATATTCATTCATCTATTCCTTTCCACAATCTGGACTTTTTTTTTTGAACTAAAGAATTTCTATTTGCTTTCATCTAATTCTAATATACTAATCTGTAGCCGTCAATAAATTAATCTTTTAATGAAAATCTCTTGATATATAGCCCTTTGAATATTTCGTTTTCAAATCTAGAGTTTATTTACTTAGAATAAGCAGATAAATCTTGTTTTCTTTTTTTATTTTATGGTTGACTATCAGATCTATTACAATTGATTTAAAATCTTCTATAATATCGATCTTATTCTGAACGTTTCTTGCAATGATAATCTTCTATTTCATATTTTTTTCGGTCTTATTTATTGTGAAAGATTCTAATTGATCAATGCGCGTTCTGTCTTTAAATAGACTTCACCACTTTAAACATTTAACTTCGTTCACAAATGATATCCCAACTTTTCTATTTTCAATGATATGGTGGCAAATTTCAACAGAAATTGCTGAATTCTTGAGCATTACTTTTTGAGTTGAATGTATTACAGATCAATAAAAAAAATTAGAAAATAAATTAAAATATTAAAGTTTATAGTTTTGAGAAAATAAAAAATAAATCGAATTTGTACTTCTTTAAATATGTTTTGCGTTATATTTGTTAAAATAATTAGGGATAGTTGAAATTCATTTCTTGAAAAAATTATTCCTTTCTAGAAAAAAAACTATATCCATTGAAATAAATTTAAATGCTCTTCTGAACAATGAAGTAAGGTTTTCGAGTATCACATCACAAAAATATCAAATTTTAAAAACGTGAGAACAAAACGTATGAACAAAAGAGGAAATTTTTCACATCGTTATGTTACAGTGAAAACCTAAAACCAGTCAAAACGTGAATTAACAAAGGGAAACACGTTTTACCTGACAATACCAGGGTAAACCCGAATTAATTAGGAAAAACGCGTTCTTACCAATAGCACCA
The DNA here is from genome assembly GCA_026543055.1 of Argiope trifasciata. NCBI lineage: Eukaryota > Metazoa > Arthropoda > Arachnida > Araneae > Araneidae > Argiope > Argiope trifasciata. The sequence goes on along the minus strand of JAPMOQ010045887.1, from coordinate 248,457 downwards.
GGGATAACCTTTTTAGTTGTGTTTTGACTGATTTGTTAGACAATGTAATTTCCATTAATCCAAAATTGTCTTATTAATATATACTTATTAGAACAGTGTTTGTTGGAAAGAACCTATCATTTAGGAGTAAAATACTTTATTCGAATATTGTTTAATACGATACCATTATCACAGATTAATTCTTTTGACAAAGCAAACTACTGTGACATATAAAATTGCAAAGGGAACCATTTTTCATACAGAAACATTTCTTTAAAGAGCAATAGTTTATTACAAGATCAAAGGGAGAATCCTTGTATAGTTTCTATAACTCATTTTCTTGCTGCTAATTTCAGAGAAATTTCCGGATTCGATATTTGTTTTTTAGCCAGGAAAATTTGGACTGATAAATTTAATTCAAATCGAAAAATCTTGGAAAATGTTAAACCTTTTTTCAAAATCAAACTTTTACCCTGAATAGACGTTGTCTATTGCATAAATATTTATAAGTTAATATGAATTTAATTATTTATATTTATTGAATAACTATTATATTTATACTAAACTAATTAAGTTTAAATACCATTTCTTACTCTGAATACGGATTGTTCTGAACTCCATTATTCATCTCGATTTTTAACAGCCATTACATTGATGAAATTTCGGAAATCAGCTCAAACGACATCTAGAATGGGAACAACATTACCCCTAATAACCTTAGGATATGTTGCATCAGAGATCTTTTTCATTCGTTTGGCTTACTTTATTTAATTTTCTTTATCTTTCTCTTTAATTAGAAACCTGTGGGTCATTTTATTAGAGCATATGCTCATCTGATTCTTTTTGCTCATTTTCTTGCTGTACTACATTCTTATGTCTGAAAATTTTCTGATGTCTATCCTCGTCTTCGATAGCTTTCATAATATTTGATGGCGAGGTTGAAGTTGTAATTCCAACTCTGGATTCAATCCAAAACATAGATTATTATGGTGGATTGCTTAATTCTTGAATTTAGAGTTTCGTTTATCATGAAATGGGCAAAATTAAGACCATAGTATCTCTTTGAAGTTTTATTATCCTTCATCCGCGAAGCCAACATATTTTCAACGTCTTGGTTGGCTCTCTCAACTGAGTCCTGCGACTAGCTATGATGTGAATTCCCATGAACAATCTTCAGTTCTGAGTACATAACCTCTCTGTAATTGAATTTATAATATATCTATATCTCTCTCTTCCATTATCAGATTGCAGTATACAAGGAGTCCTAAATATAAAAAAGACATCAAGTGCTTGCAATATCTTCCCACTCTTTTACTTTGAAGTAGTTGCAGGAATAACACAAATTTTGTTAAATGGTCCTGGTAAACCATAATAAATCTAAATTAATTATCTGCCTGATGCCTGTCAATCAAATTCACTTGCAACGATTATTCATTTCTGAGTGAATGAGAGATTTAAAGACCAAACTTTTCCTTTTCATATTGTTTTGTTGACATGTTTCACGCATTGAAATAAATGTATCATCTCAGTGTTTACATTAGAGTATTTCTTTGAAGTTTCACCTTTAATTATGAATCTATGACCATGTCCTATGGTTATATGTGCACTTTGGAGAGCATCACAAATTTCTTTAACAGGTAAATACTATTTTCATGGGCTCATTTGAAAAAATAAAATTTTTTACTTAGCTGATTTCAAGAATGTTAAACTTTTTTAATCTGTGATACTGAAGAGAAGTCTTGCTGATGGCAGATTTTGCTTTTTCAAACTCAGGTAAAAGTTGTGTTTTATATATCACGTAAAAAATACACACATAGCTTATTACAAAAGGGATGATTTTGGTTTCACTTTAAATATAAAGATGAAAGACTTCCGGTTTAGTGGCTTGCTTTTCGTTTATGTCGTGTGTATGGTAAAGTACTGGGGTGGAGTTGCCTCGTTCTAAGGAGAGTACACGCCTTTTTCAATGTTACTGTAATCGGTGGGATCTGTAAAGATTCAACCGCAGCAGTTTAGGCAAGGTAAGAGTAGTTTGTTTTGTGATATGCAAAACGAACGCATTGCTTTCAGATATTTATATGAGACGTATTGCTTTCGGATATAGATATGAGAAGATTGTGTATGGTGGTTACACACACACACACGCGCGCGCACACACACACACACACACACACACACACACACACACACACACACACACACACACACACACACACACACACACACACACACACACACACACACACACACACACACACACACACACACACACACACACACACACACACACACAC
>JAPMOQ010045887.1:185840-230967 GCA_026543055.1 Argiope trifasciata | reverse complement strand
CATTAAAATGTAAACTGATTTAAATAAATATTTAAAAACATTAAAATTCTAATACTGCATGCGAAATGATTTATTTCAATTCTTAAAAATCCAGGCATGAAATTAATGAGAAACATTTTTTTTTATATTCCCTCAAATTTTCATAAATGAGATCGATTGATTTAGGGGTCCCTAAGCAAGAAAGGAAGAAAAGCAAACCCCTTCCGCAATTTCAATTTGAGTTATCACACATATTTCATCTCAGAATTCCCTAAACAGAAATATAAACCGATGTACCGCAAGAACCAGATCGACTGAGAAATTTTTCTTCGAAGTCGTCTTCGCGTGATTGCAAGAAAATATGCTTTAAGCGATGAAAGTTTCTAAATTTGACATTTCTTTGAAAACAGTCCTTGAGGTTGAAGTCAGGGAAGGCAGCTTCTCGAAATAATTTATTTCTCATAAAGATTCTTGCGGATGAATGTTTTACAGAAAGGAATTTTATCCGTATTTGTTCTGCTTCTGGCTGTGTCAATGACTTTCGGATTATTAAAGACAAAATGTGGTATTTAGGTCCCAAATATGATGTGCAAAAGCAGAACAGAATTCCAAATGAGAGAGATTTTATTTATATTTTTATCTGCTTCCTTTACTCCACTTCAATCAGAATGAATAACTGAGCAATTGTTGTATTGTATAAACAGTTTTTATAAGTGAAACAATCTATATATTACAGTTCTGTTTCGTGTTTTTATTCAAAAGCATTAAATGTGCTTTAGGAGAATGCATTGTGTTGAAAGTACTAAAGGTATAGTAACGTTAATTAATATTATACCAAAAAGGAAACGAATATATTTAACTATATCCAGTGGGAGTAGATGCCTCATGAATTTCTGACATATTTTCCTATATAATAGTTATTATATAGCTTACCTAGCAAAATGAATTGTAGTAATAACTTTCAAAATATTTTGTTACGGATTTCCTATCCGTCGGATTTTTTTCATAGTGAAGTGGATGTTGCTTTCGAAAACACAAGGAACTGTCCTTTAATAGAAGACAACTACGGCGTTTATTTACACGAAGATAGGACAGCACAATAATGACAAATATTTACAACACACAGGCGACAATTATTTATAGTTCAGATGAACATACAGTTGTACAAAACAAAGATAGTGGCCCACTAGAAGTAATAATGTGCACTGCGCACAAAGCGGTCGGATAGGATTCAGCAGGAGAGCGGATCGTCGGAGCCTTTTCTACAGTCTCTCCAGACGGCTGAATTACTCCTCTGTCTCTTCTGTCCGCTCATTTTTTCAATTCACGATTACTCCGTTCAGGACATAAGATCGACGGCGACAGGATACGGCATACAGTATTTCAGCACTCTGCCCCGTTGCTTCGATACTCCCCAGGTGACTCCATCTACTATTCACCATCATTCAAATCACGACGATAACTCCTCTTAGCTTTAGAGTGCCGACCTTTTATAGTTCCTAGGAGGCGGGATTAAAAGATTATGGACCGATCAGCCCGTATCTGGACGTATCTCGGTTCATAATGGACGGATCGGGAAAATGCTCGAAGTTTAAGGTATTATTCCTTTTGGCTCTAAAGTCATCAAATTCGCCGCTAAATCCCCAAATGGACGCCAAGTTTGTCACCAAGCTCTGGGGTTCAATAAGGCGGCATCCGACAACATTCAGTACAGATGACAGTAAATCAGTCTTTCTTATGTTGACATTATTCGGTTGGGACAGCAAAATTACAGGTTCGCAAAAATATTAAGAGCTGCATGTCTACCGAAATGCGAAGTTTAAATATGTTGAGATAATGAATAAAAATACAAATCTGCCTCTAAAATTATTGGCATCTTTCGTAACCCTTATTAAATGAACCAATCGATCACGAAAGTGGTTAGAAAATGCCTAATTACGAGGCCATTAAATATTTATGTCTATTAAGAAGCTGATGAAGTTTTCAAAAAATGAAGTATCAATTTGAATGCATGTATCATGAAAAAAATTGTCAGCTACATCTAATCCCAGAAAATGAAAGTAGGTACAATTTCAAATAGATCTAGCACATTAAATGTAAAATATTCTGATCGGTAAGTTATAGCTGCAAAATAACGAAACTAATTGGCAGATAAATTTGAAGTTATCCTTCTTAGAATCCGGAAATATTTTTGGAAATATTTCTCAAAGATGGAAGGAAGAAAATTAAAAAGCAGCAAAATCAGGTAGCTATCGATGCTATCGAAATTTAAAAACTAAAATTAAAATATTGAAATAAAATATATTGTTTTGATACTTTTTCTTTTTTTTCAGGTTTTCTTCTCCTATATACTAAAAAGTCAAAGTGATACATTTAATATTTATCAATTAAAATACATTTGCTACTTGAGAGATTAGACAGAATTTAAATAATAAATCAGAAATGTTTAAATAGCTTTTAAGTAAGTAAATTAGAAATCATAAACAACGTTCCAAAATGTGATTAAGATAAAATATTTAAACCTGAGAACTAATTTTGTTTGTAAAAAACAGTTCTTTAGTTCTGAGATTTTATAAGGGAAGATGATTAGGCATTGTGCATTTGCTACTTTTCTGTTAAACGGGCGCAACGAAAAAATTGTAAAAAGTCTCCAAATAATCGTTAGTCGAAAAAAAAAATATGAAAAAACGCCAAAAAATGAAAAATTACACTTTACTTGTCGAATTTTATCATATTTGACTGACATTGGCGACATCTTGCTGTCTTATAACAAAAAGTACCTTGCATTTTATTTTCTTGAAATAAAAACATATCAAAATAACAATTTAATTCTTCGAAAATATAATTTACGAAATACCAATATCATTAAAAATTCTGTTTTTACTAAGACAATTCAACGAAATACGGAAATTAAAATAAAATTTAAATGTAATCAAACTCTTCAAAGATGTTTGAAATATTTTTATTATGCTTATAACTTCCTGGAAATTAAAAACAAATTCCTTCAAGTACTTCTTTGGTAATATATTTTTGTTCACAAAATTTAATTAAAGATATTAACGTTAAGATTATTCATATTTTTATTTGCAACTTTCATTCATTTTATTCTATAAGAAAAATATTTTCTATTTTATGAAGTTTTTTTTGTGCTTCCATTAAAATTAATGAGATTCAAGGTTGAAAATTAATTTTTGATTTGTTGAACGTTAAATTTTAACAATATTACATGGCTCGCGTTGCTTTCCTACTGCGCCGAACAATCTTTTTAATTAAATGACCTCTTCTCTATTATAGCTAAGAAATCATAAAGAAGTTGGGATTGATTGATATCTGGTTTTGCTATGTGAAGTACAAGTTCATATTGATACTTGATTATCTGATACAATTTTTTTCTTATCAGAATAAAACTGGATATTCGAGTGGCATCAGTTCTCGTTCTTCAGCCATAAATGGTAGATGAAATTGAGAGGAAGACAATTTCAAAGTGTAATTTATTTCCTCTCATACTTCATCGGTGGTCTTGGTTCTGACAGCGTTTGATGGATGGATCAGAAGAGGAAAAGAAAGAGCTTGCTGTTAGAATATGAGAATATGGAGATTTCTAAATTTTATACGTATCGTTACAGGGAGTAAAACATAATAATTATGGAGGACGAAAAATATGTAAGTATACGTGATATTGAAAATTATTAACCATTACGCATGCTGTTAGGGTACCTGATGCCGACGTATAAGGTTCTGTCGATTGGCATCAGTCGAATATAAATATTTATATCTAGCCCCTGATATTCCTAAAGTTATTATTTTTTGTGCTTGATACAATGCATCTGATTTACACTGTAACACCAACCTCTACACATAAAAAAATCACTCAATTAGATAGAAAGTTCCGATATGAGGTGTCTATTTTGGTAGCTTTAGTGTTGAATGTTTTTAAGGATATTCATTGCATTTTAAATCCCATTTAAGAAAATTTGGCAATAATAATAACAACAAAATAAAGGGACGGACATACTTTCTCGTCTTTCTTTAGTTTCTACATGGGTATCAATGCTAACTGCTAAACTTGCGATGCAACCGAAAGGCATGCCGATAAAGTTATTTGTAGACTCATGAGAACAGGAATTACTAACACCACAGAAAGAGTTAAAATCTTTTTTCGCATTGATGTAATATTTGCATAAATTTCTAAGTGGTGGAAAAGGAGTTATATAAAGATAGTTATGATCTATATCTTATACTATAATACGAGGAATGGTTGCCAAGTCGAAAATCGCCCCAGAATTAATAAACTCCGGTAAACTTGGGGGTCTGGGGTTTTTGGCCACGAGGAATCGATTGGCACCGGTTTTGAAGCGCTACGGTTGAGCAGTTCGGAGTTACAGATATGATATTTTCAAACTTTATTAGTTCGCCATAATGGCTAATAGGTTTCAAGCGGTAACGTGCTGCCATCTATAGCCAATATGGCGAATTAATAAAGTTTCCAGAAGATGATCCGGAACTGATCTCGAAATGGATGATCCATAACCCGTGTGGTGATATGAACCCAAGCGCTCCGAGCATGGTCAGCAAACATGGAAGAGACCAGTGCAGATGGGGATTTCCAATGGAACATCAAGACATGACATCGCTGGTGGACGATGAAAAGCCGAGGTTTAACTGGTTATCTTTTCACCAATGGTTTCACAAATTTTCTTATGGCATGTATTGTTTTGATAAATCACAATTGAAAATTTAAATCTTCGAGTAAGCTTCGATACCTGTTTTCTCCGAGTGGAGCTCTGTCACCCGCTGGTGATTCGTAAAGAAAGAGTTTAAGATTTCAAAGAGTTCCTAGGTTTTGAAACCAAACAAATTGTTTTTACACCAATCACTTCTATCGTCTAAAACTTCCTTCCACGAACGAAATTTCTTTCCTTAATTCTCCCTTCATTTATTTTTGTGTGTCCACCAATTATTCTTGTCCAGCTATCAGTTTTCCAATTCTTCCCAGTATTTTCTCATGTGCAGCTCGATTCTCTTCCAGCATTTCTTTCATGAGAGCAAAACACTTTTCGAACTTGTCGTTTTCTGATTCAGCCATTTTTTGCTTGGGATCTCGTCAGCACCATACACTTTTGACCACTACCCCAGTTCTGACATCAAATTTGTTACGAATTTCTTATCCTAATCCATTGGGATCGTTTACCTGTATAGTGTGTGTGTGTATGGTGTTAGAGAAGATGATGAGCACACCCAATGATCAGTCCTCTAGTAGATGACACAGCACATTCGTTTATTTACAGGACAAAGGACAGCACGGAGGCGGCAAATATTTACAGTACAACTATGCTCAGAAGACAACTATATACAGCCAAGACGAACACACAGGACAGCATACAGCAGTACTCCACTACAGATAGTAGCTCACAATAGCAACAGTAGTGCACTGGCAGAAATTCCGTAGTGGCAACTTCCACAGCTCATAAAGCGACCAGACAAGATTCAGCAGGAGGGGGAATCTTTAAGGGATTCTGTCTACACTCAGGTAAGTCTCTCCTGAACAGGCTGAAACTACTCCTCTGTCTCTTCTTGCCTTCGCTGCTTATTCACTACTTTGCACAACGGGACTACTCCTCAGTTCAGGACAGCTCCATTCCTGACGATGACACAACAGACTTCGTCAGAATACGCCACACAGCGATTCAGCAGTCCTCAGTTTATTTAGTTCTACTCGGTCGGCCATCGCCGTACTCTATTCAGCTTCTAAGACCTCTCAGTTCAGGTCTTCCTGATTCAACTCTGTCGCACTTCTTCTCGATTCTCCCCCATCGCGCTTCTTGTCTTCTCGATTGAACACCAATACGGCGACAATGCTACGCTTGGATTTTCAGGAGAACCCATTTCAACTATAAGCTATCTCCTTTCATTTCTGGATGGTGGGGAATGTTAATATGGCTCTTATTTGGTGCCATGAACTGTGCTATCTTTCAGATGTGGGTGCTGCTCTGAGTCTGCTGTGCTACGCAGAGCAGTTCCCTAGCGGGAAGGAAGGAGAAGGGTGAAGTATCGACCAATCAGTAGTCGTCTTCCGAGGGGTGGGTGAGTTGGGATGCAGTGGAAACCACAGTGTGTAACCAGAATAGGATAGTTGTTGCGATCAGAGTTTTAGCTATTGTGTGTTCAGAGCCAATCAGCAAGCAGTGTGATGGAGGTTTGGGCTATAGAGAATTACAGAGATGAACACCGTCTCGCAGACTGGCTGCCTTACATATAGTGATGGAAGGCCGGGCTAAAATCTTTAGGACCAATATGGAGCATTCTGGATGTATTTCGGCTCCTAATGGACTGATCGGGAAAATTCTCGATGGGTATTAGCCATTTTGTTGCCAAAGTCGCCAAATTCGTCGCCAAGCCCTGTGACCACTGACGTCACATCCATTTACTATTCTATACAGATTACTGTCAATCTGTCTTCCTTACGCTGACAGTATTAGCGTGGGAAAGAAAAAGTACAGATTTGTAACAACGTTAGAACAAATTCGTAACAATATTGTTGGCACTAGGATAGTAAAAATAAAAAATTAATACCTTGATTAAAAACAATTCAATCATTCTTTGCTAACAATGGTATAATTATATATTTTTCTTTAATCAATGTTCCAGTTTTAGGTGAAACCACAACATTCTTTAAATCGATTCAGACATAATAAGATTGTTACAACAGTGGCAAATAATAATTCTAGTCACGTTACAACAATGAGTCAGCAATATAGCTTTGTAATCAAACGAGGCAAAAATAAACGGTTTTTGAAAAAATTCCTAAACTGTTTACAACAAGTTACATGTAAACAAGTTTCCGCAACTGAAAATAAACAGTTTTCAATGGGACAATAATGAAAGAAGTTGCAATTCCTTTGTCAATAATGTTTCCAATGAATTTTTCTCAGCACATGAAAATGCACCTTCTGCAATTATGTGTAATTTCTACTTTTTAAGCCTAATATCATTTTATAAGATAGAGTGGGTTAAGTGGGTATCAATCGTGTTGTATCATATATTTTTGCTGAATTTGGACAATATTACTAGCTGAAGTTTCAGTCTTGTCTGATATTATAATACATCAAACTGACAGTAGTGATATGCACAATTTTGTAAACCAACCACTTATAGAACTGTAAAAAGTAATTTAAAAATACAGATCTGCCCAGTTCTCGTCTTATTAGGTCAAGTGGCATTCCATTTATAGAATTTAGGAAAATAAATATTATCTATATGATTAATATCACGAATCATTTTCTATTTATTAACCATATATAAAAGTTGTTATTTTTTGTTAAAAATGTACTTATTTATTTATTTTAATTACTAGCGATACCACCTACTACAACAGCAAACTGTGAGCATTTTATATTCTGCTAATAATAAAATGTTTTTTTTTTTAAATCTGAAATAAATTTTTCTTTGATTATTTTTATACTGATATAAACTTTGGACATGCAAAAACATATAAATAATGTGTTTTATCTCATAGCAATTTTGTTACCTTTTTGCTAAAAATTCAATTATTTCTTTCTTTTAGTTCTTAGTGATAACATCTACTACAACAGTAAAATTAGAGCATTTTATATTTTTTAACTTAATAATAAAACAGTGTCATAAAAAAAATTTGATATAATTTTTTCCTTGACTATTTTTATACTGATAGAAACATGGACTTGCAAAATCATATAATGAATGTGTTTTATCTTATAGCAATTTTGTTACTTTTTTGAATACATTTGTTTGTCTATCAAAATATTCAGCTAATTTTTGTCTATAATTAAGTCATTTTTGGTATTTTTTTACCTTAGATTTACTTGCTACCCCTTGGCTTTCTAGTTGACATGATTCTCCATTGTCCGTTATACACTGAAGTGACAAAAGTCATGGGATGACTGTTAATATCGTGTCGGTCCTCCTTTTGCCCGGCGAAGTGCAACAACTCGACGTGTCATGGAGTCCACAAGTCGTTGGAAGTCCTCTGCAGGAATATTGAGCCATGCTGTCTGTATAGACGTCCATAATTGTGAAAGTGTGGATGGTGCAGGGGTTTGGGCACGAACTGACCTTTCGATGATGTCCCATAAATGCTCGATGGGATTCATATCGGGCGATCTAGGTGGCCAGATCATGCGCTGGAATTGTCCGGAATGTTCTTCAGACCAATCGCGAACAGTTCTGGCCCGGTGACATGGCGCATTGTCATCCATAAAAATCCCATCGTTGTGTGAGTACGTGAAGTCCATGAATGGCTGCAAGTGATCTGCAAGCAGCTGAACATAACCATTTCTAGTCAATGATCGGTTCAGTTGCACCAGAGGACCGAGTCCATGCCCTGTAGAAACAGCCCACACCATTATGCAGCCACCACCAGCTTGAACAGTGCCTTGCTGACAGTTTGGGTCCATGGCTTCGTGGGGTCTGAGCCACACTCGAACTCTACCATCAGCTCGTAACAACTGAAATCATGACTCATCTGACCACGGCACGGTTTTCTACTGGTCCCAAGCCCAAGGAAGACAAATTTCGCCGCACAGTCCTATCGGACACGTCCCTCGTACGTCCCACGTTGATTCCTGCAGTTATTTGACGAAGTGTTGCGTGTCTATTAACATTGACCATTCTACACAGATGTCGGCGGTCTCGGTCGTTAAGTGCAGGTGGTCGCCCACTGCGCTGTCCCTGATGGGATGGGATGCCTGAAATTTCATATTCTCGGCACACTCTTGATACTGTGGATCTCGGAATGTTGAATTCACTAACGATATACGTAATGGAATGACCCATGCGTCTAGTTCCAACTAACATTCTACGTTCAAAGTCTGTTAATTCTCGTCATGCCGCCATAAATCACGAAAAACCTGTTCACATGAATACCTTGAACACAAATGAAAGCTCTGGAAATTAACTGCGCATTTATACTTTTTCGCTGCGATACTACTGCCATCTGTATATTTGCATAATGCTATCCCATAACTTTTGTCACTTCAGTGTATATTTAAACACACCAAGTTGAAACCGTTTCGAATCAAAATTGCAGTTTATTTTGCATCCCAAAACCATATTTATGAGAGCTAATTCATAAGGAAAAAATATCTACTGCCTATGTATATTCTATGCATTTAGTATTCTATTAATTTACTTCACTAGGCACTTAAGTACATTTGCTTTTAATAAACTATAAAGACTCTAGTCCTAGTTAAGAAAAATGAAAGGATGGCTTTAAAAGAAAACTAACATATGTAGTCATTGGATGTTGAGTATACTAGTCACTGCATTTGAATACATATCTTACTTTATTTATTATATGGCTACAAAATCCTATTCATATCTTTTTTGTGAATCAATCCTTTATTCTCTCATAAAACGCTTACATCATGTTCTCATGAATCTAGTGAGACAAAAAAGAACCATTGGTTAATAACAAAGTAAACTAGTATGTTTTATTTATCCTTAGACTTACATTAAGCATATTTTCTAAAAAACAGTACCGATCATCTTGTAATATCTCTTTTAAGAGCATTATAATTATTTCAAAATAACTTCTTATAATTAAAGAAAATATACTTAATCTGTTTCTTTAATAAATAAAAAAAATTAAGAGATAAGATTAAGACCAACTTCTTCAATATTGTTCTTGTATTATTGAGCAGCATAAACTCAGCATAAAGCCTGAAAACAGGATTAAAAAAATAGAACGCTAATACAAAAAAGAAAAAGCCAATTACTGACAGAAGTGAAGCGGATCACATAACCTCTTCTTTGGGCACCAATTACATTCTTTTGGAAGTAGAAGTCGATGTTTACCTCAACAATTTATCAACCAAAGTGATCTGAAACAGCGACCCTCTTTTATTCTTTTGCTTTTAAAACTTTTTTAACAAGATGATATGTAATAAGCTTTTTCAATCTTAACAAAAATAGTTTATTAAACACAGTATTATGTATTGCCGAATTCTTTTTAAGAATATAGAAAGAGGGGGATTAAAAAATATTTTTGCTTTAGTTTTATTTTATTTTTCCTATTTTTTTTTTTTTTTTGATTTTATCAACAAAAAGAGGTTTAAGTTGTACGTATGGCAATAGGGAGGATCCTTGATTAGAATGATTTTCTGTTACAAACTAATATATTACAAGGGAGAAGATCTAGGTGTTTATTTCATAAATGACACAAAATAGAATTTTAGAATATTTGAGAAAATTTTTACTGATATATATCACTTTGGAGCCTAATTTAGAATACGATGTAGAATAGTTTAGTGTAGACTTATTGAGTAGATCCTATTTTCTTTTCTTTTTCAATTTCATCAACAGAAAAAAAGCTTGAACTGCACATTAAGCAATAGGCAAGATTCCTGATTAGTAGGATTATCTGTTCCCTATAATTTATACTAATAGTGAATATTAGGTTAAAAGAATTTCCATAAAAAACACGGAATATAATTTTGAACTTTATTAGAATAAAGAGAAGAATTTACACTATCATATAATATTACGGGAAGCAATTTAGAATTACTTTAGCTAAAACTTAATTCGAAGCTAAAATTATTGTTTAAAATTTAACATAAAATAAACAATAATAAAAATTTAACAATAATAAATAATATTGATATAAATGTTACAATGCAGGAGAATTTTAAATTTTCTTTCTAGCAATTATCTGGATCGGATGTTGTAACAGAGTCTGAATGGTATTGCGGGAAAAAAAATCGCATTTATATTTTGTATTTGAAGTTTTTAAGGAAGTTCAATTCTAACTATAGTATTTTGAAGTCAATTATTATTTTAAAATCCTATCGAAATGTTTACATTTCAGGAAAATGGTACAGTATTTTTAATAGTCTTTTTTGAAACTCTATGAAAATTCTTAAAGCGCTAGAGTCATGTAAAGAAACCTTTTTCAAATTATCAAAGCCAAATCCTCATAATAGTCCTCTAGAATATGTTGATTTTTAAATAATTAATTAAAAGTCGAAACACTGCAAAAAATTTAAACAAAAGAATGGTTCTATTTTTTAGTTGTTTTTATTTATTCATTTAGCCAGCAGAAGAGAGGGAGATAGAAAGGTAAGGGAATTTTTCATCAAGTACTTTTCGAGAGTGCAAAATAAACCAATAAACAAGTAATAATATTGAATCTAGAAGTTTTGTAATTAATACAAAATGAGTATATAAAAAATAAGTATATAAAAAATAACTGAGCACTCAAGTATAATTTCGGTTAGGTGTTAATAATGTAACTCAGCCTAAACTTAAGTATTTCACTTGACTTCCTAAAAAAATTCACATTAAAAAATATTTAAAAACTTTGCTTGTATATAATTATTTAATAAGATAGTTCAATTGAGAATTTGTTATATAAAATAATTCTTGTTTTTTTAATAATTGCGTTTTAATAAAAATTTATTTTACCAACCATTTGAAATGCTTATCAAATCTGATGCAGATTTACTACTATAGATTTTAAAAATGTAAATAATCATTCGGTCTATTTCTTTACATTCGCAATTATCGTATTTACTTGCATTATGATAGAAAGACAAACTTTCTCAAAATGGAATTCTTTCAAATTTTGATAGAAATCTATTACTAATCGAAGTTCTTGTATTGAATTTTTTTTGAACTTAAACCGTTTCTTAATTATTGTGTTACAAAATTAGCATTTTATGATTTATCCAACTTTGTGATATGATTTTTTGCTATTACAATACTTTGTCTTAATATTCTTCATATAAGAGAAAATAGAATTTAATAATATTATGAAGACGTTAAAAAGAAATTGAATATGATTTTAAAAAATCAGGAATTAAACCTTATTTTTAAAATAAAAAATAATACTTATTAAAGTTAAAAAATTCTTATTTCAAATTAAATTATAATTGTAAAAATATTACGTCTGAGCAAAAAATGTTCAAATAAAGAACTTATAAATTATATGGGTAGTTAAATTACGACTTACAAAACTTTGAAAATCACAAAGTTGAAGAAAAGAAAATGAAGAAAGACTTCTTAAACAAAACAACTTACTTTTACAAACGCTATTAATACTTTAAAAAACTTTTATATTTCGATTCTTGGAATATAAATCATCAAAGGGAAGTCTTAATCATGATATTGCTTTGAATGTTTTCAAAAGAGAGTTAAAGTTCTTTTTATTCTAGGAAATCTGAATCGAAAGAAAACAATCTAGAGCCCCCCTTCTAATTTCAGCTTAATGTCAAAAGAGATAGCCTTATGGCATCAATATTTCAGCACAAACAAATTTTTTCTCCCATATCCTGGAAATATGCTTTAAGTTTATTTTGTCGTTTCTTTCAAAACGACCCTTAACCTTCAATAACAGAAATGCAGCTTTTAAAAACAATTTAATTCTAATAAAACTTCTTGGAAATTGATGTTCAGATAAGAGATTATCGCTATTTGTAATCGCTTCGGGTCGTTTCGATAACTTTCAGCTTAAGAAGGGCAAATTCGTGTCCCAAGACTGTTGGAAAAATAGGGGTAGAATTCTAAATGAGAAAAAGATTTTCATTCGTTCCACATATCTTTCTTATTCCAGTCCGGCTCCAACGACCATGAATAGTTTTTATTAAATAAATATCATGCGTTTATTACTCGAAAAATGGAATCTATTTTCCAAAATTTTTCCTTTGGCGTAAAGTTTTAGAAGTAGAAGAATTTTTGATCTATTAAGGCATCAGAAATTATTTTTTCATAGAAAAATATACTCAAATGCCAAACCTATTTATACCAATATATTAGAACTGATAAAGGCAATTAAAGCACATATGTTTTAATTATAAATATTTTTCAAAAAGGGAAAATTGATTATTTTAAGGTAAAATAAATATCAAAAACTCGAGTTTTAAATCTAAGAACCCCTTAAATAATATGACTATTAATACAGCTTCTGCACATCAGGGACCAATCAAAATTTGGATATATAATTATTTTGGAAATGGATCTCTTAAAACTTAAATAATATCACATTTTGCTCCAACGACATTAAACTCTTTCTTTTTTGTAATACACTTACTTACCTGAGATGGCTTACAGCCCATGAAAATCATTTGTAATAACTAAAAATCCATTAAGGAATACCAAGGTTTCTTTCTTATTGGTTCTTGCACAATTTGGAAATTCCATGTAAAATCAGTTACCTGAAACATATAACGGATATGATGTAACAGAGATAGCCGTAGTGCTAAAAGTGCTACTCAATTCTTCTACAATTTTTTCACTATATTGGCTGGCATTCAGGTATCGAATGCATCGTGAAACTCTCGTATAACATATTGTACTAAAAGGAGTAGAGAAGATGTTACGTTTATCTCACGACATGATGCATTCTATTCATATTTACTTCGATTCAATCTACGAATACATAAGTATTCCTCAATTGAAAGAAAAACGAACTTGGGTTAGTGCTATACTTCCCTCCCTCTCGGGTTCTAAAATTGTCAGTTAAAATTCTCAAGTAATTTCGAAACCCGTACATAACGTTATAAATTTCAAAGATTAAAAAATATTCCAAATAATATGCCAAAATGACTGACTTTCAATTCGCTTGAAGCGTTGTTTAGAACATTCATAAAAATCATATATTAAAATATTACTATTTAACATTTAAAAAAATTTAATGCATTCTAATTTTGTTTATTTTTATAATGATAATGCTTTTTGTGTCATTTTTATGTAATTGTATGATTTTTTTCTTATAATATGCCATCCCTTAAAAAATAAATAGATAAAATTAATCCTCATCTTCAACTCGTGGATCTATTTGATTTTAAAAATGGAAATTTTAACAATCTGATGTGTCAAAATGAGGTTTCAGTTTTTCCTATTTCATGCGCTGCCTTAGCATTCAGCTGACTGAGATAAAACTTTATATCTTTGAACATATCCATGTTTTTCACATTGCCAGTTGTACGTTAAATACTCACGAATCGGATACCTAAGAAATTTATTTGCTTTGGCGGAAGACTGAAAAAAAAATATCATCTACCCTAAAGGATACTGAATAATAATGTTAAGGTGATTACGTTCGAAGGAAAATTTTTGAAAAATTAGAATTTTTCAAAATTATTTAAAACTATAGTTTTTAATTGTATTGTCAATAATAAAACAAAATAATGTAAATACAACACAATTACATGAAAATATAATATATTTTGAGAAATGGGAAAATATGTAGTAAATTCTATTGAAATTTAACCAAAACGGTTTAAACTTTGCACAAAATTGTAAAGCAGCAATCCTATTTTTCTTTGTACAAAAGTTATAGAGTATAATAATGAATGAAATGAATAAAAATCTAAGAAAATTTTTGAGATTTTTGTATTTCAAAATTTTTTTTAGATTTTGCTTCATTTCATTGGGAAAAATATATATGTAGATGCATTTTTGCCATAAATTCACAACTTAAATTTTCTAAGAAACACTTATGAAAGAAAAAGTATTTCACCAATAATAAAACTTTTGGCTCATTTCATTTTCAATATTATTTAAAACACACTCTGGACTTATGTAAATACCTCTAACAGTTTTTGAGATATGTTAATGGTGGAGAATTTTAGCTGGTGGAGAAGACAAATTTTAGCTGAAAAATAACCTTCCTTTTCCTAGAAAAGATAAAATACTTTGTAAAGATGAAAATCCGAATTGCAAGAATTAACAATAAATAAAATAAAAAAATTCACCAATGTGGTAGATAATTAGTGTTTTTAAGGTAGTCGGATAATTAAAAAAATACATATTAGTTATACTTCTTCTTCACATATATTATTCAATTTCATTTAATGTATTTATTATCGAAAAGGAAAAAAAAATCATGCTTTCTATTATTCCTAGCAACGCAATATAGATATTTCAAATTTCAAACAATATTTTCAAAATTATTTCTTTTGGGGCAACATTGTGTAATAAAAAAATCTTAAAAATTGTTTTAATTAAATATCATGTGTTTTATTTTGTCATATTTTAATTCGAATTTTGTCAATTTAAATACCATGCTTATTTCTTCATTTAAATATTATTTTAAAGTAGTCATAATTTATATAATTTAAGTTGAAAAATAAAACGTATTTTGTGTAATGATGCGTATTAATGTTAAAAGCTTAAATAGCATTAAAAGCTTCAAGATCAATCATTACTTCAATTTCAATATTTATTTAGATAAAATTAATGAACTAGAAAGGATTTTTTATGAAATTAATTTCTGAGCTTCTTAATGTTACATGATAGAACTCAACTACACCAAATTAAATATTTATTTATTCTGAATTCACGTGAGAGAAATATTATGAAAAATTATGAATTTTATTTTATAAAATAACCAAAATCAATTAAAAATAAAAACAGACATTTTTTGTAATTATGATATGTGAAATATATATTTATTTTAAAATAATGCAATTCTATTACTATTTGATACAACATGCTAAGTAGGAGAAACCATAATCAAAACAAATGCTTCAACAATGTTTGAAATATTTTTAATATAGTTAGACCTTTAGGTAAAATTAAGATATAATGAAAAATAAACGAAAAGATTCTGTAATATTCCTCCAAGAACCAAGCTTTTCTTTTTGCATTTAATTAAAAGTAATCGTGAGAAGATAATTCATCAATTTATTTTCTTTTAAGCACTTTTAATTCTGTTAAAGTTCTGAATTTTACATGAGTTTGTTCCAGAATAATAAAACAGTTAAAAACCTGTTCTATTTAAGTTCTTTGAACTTTCTTTAGGATTAATGAAGAGTGAGTGCAATTAAAAATTCATCTACTGAAATTTTAAGAGGTAGATTTAATTTAAAATGCTTATAAATTCTTTGATAGAGTAGATGAAATGGAAAGTAAATACATGATAAAAACTCAAGTAGATGATTATAATTTCTTGAATGCATAGTACACATTTGAATTGTTCATTCATAGTACAATTAATAGTACACATTTGAATTTTTCACACATAATACAGTTCATTGTACACATTTGAACTGTTAATTCATTGTACAATTCATAATACAAATTTGAATTGTTAATTCACAGTATAATTCATATTTCCAATTTGAATTTTTCATACATAGTAGATATTTGAGTTGTAAATTCATAGTTCAATTCATAATACAAATTTGTATTTTTCATACATAGTACAAATTTGAATTTTTCATACATGGTGCACATTTGAATTGCTCATTTTTAGTACACATTTGAATTTTTCATACATAATGCAATTCATAGTACACATTTGAATTGTTCATAATAGTACAATGCATAGTACACATTTGAATTGTTCGTGCATTGTACAATTCATAGTATACATTTGGATAGCTTATTTTATAAACATTACCATATTGAAAAAAAAATCAATAAAGGAGGATTTACGAAATAAACATAAAGATAATATAGCTTCCTATTTTAAAATAGGATTAAATGCGGGTGAACTGAAATTTAATATCTGTAAGCTTGAAAAAGGATTAATCTATTAAAAATAAGGAGACAGTAGCATTTTTTAGCAGATTATTTAGAGTAAAGGAATAGTAAAAAATTTGAAGAAACTGTACTTGTTTTTTTCTTTTCATGCATATGTTTAATCTTTAACTAAAAGTGACGTTGTGGGATTTTATGCTTTATTTTATGTTTAAAAATTAACAATTAATTTTTGGAAAAGCATTTTCTTGCATTTTATTATGGGAAATATTCAATTTTTCGGTGCCGCATAATCTATCATGATTAAAAATAAATTAGAGCAGAAAATTTCTGAAACAGATAAATTATAGAAATTTCCTGTCAAGTAAGTCAGGATGCAAAAGTAAATTCTTTCTTGTCTGTGGCAAGTACAGACAAATAATATGCTTACTCATCGGAACATTCTTAGGCTGGAATTTTTCTGAAATCTCACCAATAAAACCCCATCCCATCGGCAAAATAAGAACAACAACTACAATTGGATAGAGTATTGTTTTTGTCCACGAGTGCATCTGTAGATCAAATATTTTTTTATTATGGCAAGGCAATTTTCGGCTAATTAACATAATCTTCCTCCCTTTTACAATTCATTTGTATTTATGAGGTGTCTTTAATAGTTAAGGAGTTATAGAGAAATGTGAATTCATATACAGGGTGGTTATGATTAAACTTTCTCTATTAACGACATCCTACAACACAAATGAGTTAACTAATTGGAATGAAATTCGTTCTATAGACAGTAAACGAGATCTTCTCACGGAATTTCGGAAAAAAATGTTTAGTTCCACATTGTCCGCCAGAGGAGGCTTTCTCCAGAAAAATATTAATTTTAATGCAATAACGATCTAAACGGAGTACAGAAACAATGCATTTACTGAGTAGTTTATGATCATTGTATTGTATTGTTTCTGTATCATTCTAGTCATCCAACTACGTTAAATATAAAGGTAATTAAAAAGTAACAATGTGCTGTTTGAATAGTGTTCAATTTGCAGAAACTGGAATAGATAAGGACGAAAGTGGAAAAGAGGAGCAGTTGCAGGTTGATGTAGGAAAAGGTGCTTCGTGTGACCACCCTCATTCACCAGCAAAATTACAAGTCAATGGAGATTGTGTTTAATAGCAGATTGTAACTGATCAGGAGTGATGCTTCGTGCATGAAGCATCATAAAGTTTCCAACTTCTCCCAGTTTTTTATTTTATTGTACACAGATCTTCTTCTGGACTGTTAATATTGTTTCTGTATTCCATTTTGGACATTTATTGAGTTAAATTTAATTCTTTTTCAGGAAAAGATGCTCTCAAAAGAGCATTTGGGAACTGTTTTTTTAATTCCATCAGCGCATCTCCTGTATAGAGTAAATACTGAATTTCGTTTCAATCTGTTCACCCGTTTGTGTTGTAGAATGCTGTTAGCAGGAAAATTTTAATTATAACCACTCTGTATAGTTATAAACATATGAAATCAACAAAAACATTTAAATGGCAAAAAGAAGAAAATTTTTGTAAAAATGGCAGGATAAATATAACAATGGCATTCAAAAAATATTTTTTTCTCCTTAATCAACAAGACTGCTAAATTAATATAAAAAATCGCACCATAATTTTATTCTTTACAAACACCTACATAAAGAGTTTAATTATTATAATTTTATAAACAGAGCAATAATTTGTTTTTCTTTATAATAGCTTATAACAAAGATAAATAAGGTTGGAAAATATTTGAAAAAATGCATGAAATAATTTCTAATAATATATAAATACAAGAAAATAACAAGCATATATCAACGTGATAAAAATATTTTATATGATTGATTCAATGTGACCTTTATGAAACTAAAAAAAGATACATTTAAAATTCTCGATTATGCAGTGTATTTCTACCTACAGTTGTTTCTGGTAGATAATTACTTCTTGCTAATTAAGATGCTAATTTTCAAAACATTAATTGAACTTTTAAATAAATTTTAACTTTTATAAAAACTTAAGGTTATTTTACTGCATTAGCAACATTTATTGCAGATTTTTGGCACTTCCAAGAAATAATTTTACAGTGATACCATTCTGTTTGTATCCCTGTAGTTTTCTTTTTTATGAAATTTTGAAAAATTCATTTTCTAAGATGATGAAATTGAAAAAAAATTCTTCCAATACAATAATTTTAATCTTTTCTCCTTTCATTTTATCTCAAAGGAATGTAAATATTAAAACACATAAATAAATTAAACTTCTAATTCTAATGGAAAATATTTTCCTAAACAAGTCTTGGGAATAAAATGGGGAAAACATATAATGTCTAAGAAAATAATCTTTTTTTCTCCCACTCTCGTTATAAAATAATTTTAAATCAATTTATTTTTATTTATGATATGAAACTGGAGTACTGGATATGAAACTGGATACATTACTGTTATTCGTAAAATAAAATGTATTTGCTTGCTGTATATTTGTTGGAGAAAATAACACAATTGTTTCATCTCAGAATCTACTTTTCTATGAATTGGGTTTTTACTTTTACATTTTCATCTACAACATGCAATCTTTGCATTGGAAAAATTAATTTCTATATTTCTATATTTTTTATTTAAATTAGAGGCATGTTTTAAAAACAAATCGTAACTTTAAAACGCTGAGCAAAATGCTAACCAGGGAAAAAGAACTGAATTTTTATTAAAATAAAACTTTTTATTTTATCTAAAGAAATTTTATTATATACTAGACGCCTTTGGCGACCAGCGGGTTCGCCATGAGTAATGCGTTCTAAAATTTTCAATTAAATCCCATATTCCTTAGTCAAAATTTAAGAAATAGTTAAAGTTAAAAGATTCAGTTATTAGTAGTTAAAGAGTCGGTAACTTTATTCGGAAAAACTGTTTGAGTTTAATGCTCTAATAATTTATCTGTTATGCTTCAAAAATATTAAAAATGTTTTTTCGGTGATATTGCTAAAATGTTAAATATGTTTTTTAAAGAAAGCGAAAAAGGGAAAAAATGATTGAATTAATGATACAGATATTGCAAACGATTATAGAAATTTGCCATTAAGTAGGGATTTCAATGCATATCCTGCCTAAATTCAATCAAGTTTACTGTAAATAAAGATAATTTATGGAATTAATGATATAGATATTGCAAACGATTGTAGAAACCTTTGCTTTGCATTTATTTTTTTAGAAAATGTCACATTTTTTATTTATGTTATTTTATCCAGTCACCTGCTGAAAGTTGTATTTCTTTAGATTTGATTTGCGATGATAGTTTTTTTTTTATTTGAACTTCCGGTATTGTTTTATTTTATTTTATCCAGTCACGCGCTGAAAAAACATGGTTAAAATATTTCTTTAAAAATTTGTTAAAAATAGAAGCTTGAGTTATACATTAAAACACTTATAGCATTAGAACGCTAATATAGCGGAAAAACGTCGAAATTTCGCTTAAATTTTAATCAATTCAAATTCTAATTAAAAATTCGAAAAAAGGGCTCCGAAGTACACATTCCCGACCTCCAAGGTATACATATACCAAATTTGGTAGCTTTAGGTCCAACGGTCTGGCCTGTAGAGTGCCAACACACACACACGCACACACACACATTGAGTTTTATTATAAGTATAGATTAAACCATTTATAAAAACTATAACATAAAATAAACTTTCTAAAAATAAAACTTTCAATTTTTAAGTTAAATCGCATTGAATATTAGAATTTTAAGGCAAAAAATAACATAAATTTAATCATTTATTATTTCAGAGGGGAAAATAGGAAAAAAAAATGTAAACGAAATTATAATCATAATTTCAATAGATGTTTAGTTCATTGAATTTCGTTAGCCAAGTAGATTGCTGTTTCCTGTTAAAAACTTTTAAGTATTTCTTAATGAAAGTCTTGTGACCTGGGTCTGGTTATCTAAAAATCTAACACAGAGAAACAAACAATGAAATACATCTAATTGAATTTTAATTTAACTGCAAAATTTATTTGCATTAATGGATTTGGAAACTATATAAAATAAGAACTAATTCAAGTTTCCAAGTGGGTGGTGAATTTAAATTTGAATATACACAAAAGAGGATTAAAAGGTTTCAGTAATATGATGTATGATGCATGTTTGAAAATAGAATATAAAGACTTTATAAAGCATTTTTTTTCAAAACTACGAGAGTCTTCCTGCCAGAAATTCCATTAGATTATAACAACGGCAAAAAAATAAAACGAAATGAATTTCTAACAAAGAAATATATACAAATATGCTTACTTATTAGCATAATCGCTGTGAAAATTTATGCATTTCTCAATTCTTTGAAGAACGTCGCCACAAATGATTTGCAATGGACATTACCCTTTCTTTTTAAAATCCTCATTAGTCTGGTAGTTTGAATTTATTTTTAGGAAAGACTATTAAGCAAGAAAGTCTACAAGAATGAAATGTGTTTATTGTAGTCTATCAATATGTTGCATTGTTTTGCAAAGCCCACCTTTCTTTTGAACAAATTTGCAACCTCCGTTCTTTTCATTGAGAACGCGACTTAGTGCCGATTGGTTTTCATCTATTTTCTGAACTGAAGAATTGGCTACGGAATCAAATTTTCCAGACTAATGACGGCGAAAATTAATTTTTATTAAAACAAAACTTTCTATTTTATTTAAAAAAACCTCTCTGCTATTTAATAAACTATTTATAAGAACTAGAAAATGAGATAAAATATTAGAGTTGTATTACTGAAAAAAAAATCAATCCTTTTTTGCTTAGGAGGGAAAAAATGTAACGGAAATTATCATCATACTTTCAACAGATTTTCAGTTTATTGATTTTCGTTAGATAAGGTGATTACTTAAATTTAGAAACGTAATGGTGCTTAAGTTACTTAATGGTACAAAAAAATTTATTTGGTACTTTTTGTGCTCAGCGTATTACTTGCCGCCGTTAATCGAAGCAGTATCGACATTATGACATGCAACGATCGGCAATGGTTTTCGAATAGAAATTTATGTCACTGATATGATATAAATTTTTATACTTTTACATAACTTTTGGTAATGCATTTCTTTACTTTCTACTTTTTCTTTCTTCAATGTTTCATCGGAGTTTTACAAACCGACCTTAAGTAGTTTTTACATTTTTATTATATTCTATTGTTTGGTTTTAATTTAAAATGCGTTATTAAGAAAACTGTAGGAGCCCTATTACCTGATTCAACCACTTATTGATAACGATATTCAGATAAGGATAAAAAAGCGACGTGATATGATACAGATAAAATAGGATATATAGCGATTTTATTAATAAATTTAATACACTTGCAGGCAAATTGAATTTCCATGAAAAATTTAATCTATAGTTACTTTAAATTTCAATCTTAACTATTTACATTTTTTGTTGTTTTCTTATTTTTTATCCTTCTTTAAATCGGATTATTGGTGTTTTACAGTATTGTTGAATCTTCAAATCATTCTTGAAATCAGATGACATACTCCTGACTAATGTCTTATGCGTATGTAAACAGCAATTTAGATGATATATATGAATGCCCAGATACAGCATATTAAATTTTATAGATTAATGTCTCATACACATTTATAAATAATAATTTACTCGGTATAGATTTTTTTAGCTATGTAAATATGAACAGTGAATTAGATATCATAAATTGGTGATAATTTAGCATAGTCATTAATATATAATTTCAAACAGTAAAATAAACCAGTAAGAATTAGGTTCACTAGGTTCGGGCAGTTTAAAACAATTTACAGAATGAATACTTATAAAAACTATGTACGGGGGGGTATTCATAAGCCCTATTTCAAATACACCACCTTCTTTCAAAAGTAATATTATAAGAAGTTTATAATCGATATTCATTAAAGAAGCTAAATAGTACATTTCCATTATGGATTTTAATAATTATTTATATATCACTAATTATTAATTTTTTATATATCAATAATTAATAATTTTTTATATATCAATAATTAAAAATGATTAAAATCATTGACATGTATCTGGGATGACAAATTGAATTATGTTAGCGTTGAGATTTGGTTTTAGCCCAGTTAGATTCATTTTTATTCAGTTTCTTTCCCATATGCATATGAGTGTGTACCGTTTTTTTTATTTTATTAGTACTCGAAATTACGTATTGACTACTTATTCCAACAGTTCAAGTGTCAAAAAGGTGTCAGGTATCTAAAATATCTAAATATCTTATATAGTACATCTTATATATACAATATCTAAAATATCTTATATAGTATCATTTAACATGCTAAAAATTATTCCTATTTAGTAATTTAAAAATGATATAAAAAATTTCAATAACATAAAAGTTTTTTTAAAAAAATACTATTATTTTAAAAAAATGCAAATTATTAAATTTTAGAAACAGAAATCTTTCATTCATTCATAATGATTTAATACTTAGGCCTTGTACAATGAATAAAAATTTCTCTAATAAATTGCAAAAAAATTAATTTTAAATACCATTGTCGACTATTCAGTCTCATCTGCGAAAAGTCTTGATCTTCAAAAAGTTTTTCAAGTCATTAAAAAAAATCTTTTGATATATAGAATCTGTTTCTCCCATTCTCAAATATATGAAGGACTTTCCATCATTGCCTCATCCTGAAGAGAGGGAATCGCAAAAATTTAAAGCAATTTTTTTTTCAAGCTAACTTTATTTATTTATAGTTTCAATATTTATCTATAAGTAATGAACAGTATTAAATCCATATACAAGTCTGTAAAAAGAAAATGCTTATATTACGGATTGAAAATATAATTTATTGAAATGACTCAGGAGGATCAAATATATATTTTTTTGGAAAGCTCTACTTCAGCGATTGATTCAAGCTTATCAATATATATACATACTTTGATTAGATTTAGAGCCAAGAAAGACAAACTTGTATTTTTTTCAAATACTTCAAAAGCGGGTTATTGCATTCATATCTTTTGAAATTGGAAAAAAAATATGCAAGAGTTTTTTTTTAAATTACTTTTCAAAGCATATATTTCTTAGGGATGAAATATATCTTGAATTTTGTTTCCTAGGGTATATAAGCAATTTTTCTGCATTATCTTTTTTATTAATAAAAATGATAAAGGAATTCGATGTAATAAGAAAACGAAAGCATCTTGAAATAATTGAATTTTTCTTACTTTCAACTTTCACATTATTTATTTAAATTCTATAGATAATATAATACTGAAACAACTGAGCTACACTTTCCCAGATCTATTCTCCCGCTTTCAACTGCATTGCTTCTTGACTTTGTTCAAAAAAGAAATTTCAGTGCTGTTTCACAGGTAAGTTATGGGCAAAGCCAATATCAATTCGAATCCCCATATCTCTTTTTTTGGGATCATCAGTAAAACTTAAAAAAAAAATTATTTTTACAGATACTAAATCAATAAATCAACCTAACCCTAAAATATACTCCAAAATAAGCAAACTAATACATCAGAACCAAACTTACCTAGAGGGACGTAATATACACTTGGCTATGGTATAGTTGAAATTTCTTTACACTAATAAAATAGGATTTATTGGAATGACTCAGGAGGATCAAATATATATATTTTTGGAAAGCTCTACTTCAGCGATTGATTCAAGCTAATCAATATATATACATACTTTGATCAGATTTAGAGCCAAGAAAGACAAACTTGTATTTTTTCAAATACTTCAAAAACGGGTTATTGCATTCATATCTTTTGAAATTGGAAAAAAATATGCAAGCGTTTTTAAAAAATTACTTTTCAAAGCATAGGCAATGCGATTAAAGATTACAATTAATTTTGTCCTATATTTTTTTTATATTGATTATTGTAAACGTCTAAAAACTCATATGAAAATGAACACAATCGACAACTTTTATCATTCCTGATTTGCAACTGTAAAAAGTTCTCCCGGATGCCATTTTGATGCCAAATGCTGTCCCACATAAAAGGTCTTCTATAGAATTTGGCGACATGAATGTTTGGCGACAAAATCATCTCTCCTTTAAGATTTTAGTTGCTCCAATTTTATCTTTCCAATTTCAATGTAATGTTTTTTGCCTATTACGTTACTTGTTAATCAAAGTATATTATTCAAAATCCCACACTTAAAAAGAATGCAAAGATACCATCTAAATTCAGTAGGTTCTGCTTCATCTGGTACATGCTGTAGTAATATGTAACATCTGGTGCATGCAAAAAATAACGTGTATGATTAAGGAATTATTGAATATTTATTAAATATAAAAAAGTTTGTTCTACTATTTATTCTTCTATTGGGAGCTTTCAATTTTTTATTCATCTTGCACCTCCAGTTTTTGAGATAAAAACCAGCCCATTTCTATTTAAAATATTTTTATATGAGAATCATATTACTAAAGTCGATACAAACCTTCCAAAGATTTTAATTAGCCATAATTCTAGGAACCGGATTACTGTCCAATTATTTTTGACTATATACTATTAATACTGTAGGTATCTTACTTGATTATGAATCCTACAATATAATGATAGAGGGATAATATATCTATCAGCAAAAATTTCAAATGATATACCAAAGGCAGTATAGCAATCCTTAGAGCGATGCCAAATAATGAATGATTATTTGGTCTCATGCCAGAGAATCATTTCTTTGATTTAATCCTGAAACAAATTCAAAAACAAAATTTGTTCGGTAATGGTTGCATGAATGGTTACATTTATGATACTAAGCTAATTAATTCAAACTGCTATTGCTATTTTCCTTTAATTGTTTTATTTAATAACCAAGCATTGAACATCAAATTTTCTATGAGAAGATCATTTTCTTTAAGTTTGTAACAGATCATGTCAGTTGCTTTTATTCATATTTATTCATATTAAAATAATACAAAACATATTTGGTGGTATATAAATTTTATTTTGGCTAAAACAAACCATTTTAAATGCTTTGTTGGAAGTAAGTCTGAGGACCTTGTAGTTAAAAAGCTTGAAGAGCTAAAGTTTTTTATTTATAGTCCAAATAAATTTATAGGCGGCACCTGCTCCCATTTCTGAAAATAAGCATTTTTTGGTTACTTCTCAAGATCATTATGACTATTTCGAAGCCGCTTCAATTCTTGATATGTTATTCAAGCCTTTTTTAGATACCATCTGATACCAAAAGCATATATCTTTCACAAATAAAATTTCGTTGAAGAATGGTTATTTAAATGTATACGAACGGATATATATATATATATATATATATATATATATATATATCAGCTAATGTGATTTAAAACTTAGATGGGTATAAATTCTTTTGCCCTTAAAACTTTTCACTTTTCAACAAATAGGCATGTTACAAATTTTTCAATCTGATTAAGTATAGTGACTTTATTATCTATGTCCTGACTTAAA
The DNA here is from genome assembly GCA_026543055.1 of Argiope trifasciata. Taxonomy (NCBI): domain Eukaryota; kingdom Metazoa; phylum Arthropoda; class Arachnida; order Araneae; family Araneidae; genus Argiope; species Argiope trifasciata. The sequence goes on along the minus strand of JAPMOQ010045887.1, from coordinate 205,118 downwards.
GTAATTAACTGATAAAATTTTAAGAGTAAAGAAATAGTTTTAAAGCAGCTATTAAATTAATTTTGTTTAACGAAATTAATGGAAAACACGCAAGCATTTAAAAAAATATATGATTTTTATCAGGTAGTACCTTTTGCAAATTGTGTCATTAAGCATATGTGATGAATACATGTTCAAAATGTAGTAAGGCGCACCATTTTATATTGAAATTCTAATGATGGCAAATCAATAATAATAATAATAATAAGTATAAGTTTGCGTAATAAGTATTGAAGAAGATATATTATTTTGGTTAAAAATTAAAACCTAAAAGCGTTTCTTCCATAACTATAGACTCTATTATTCATATAAATTGATTTTATATCTTAAAACGAAAAAGCAGTTTTTTTTTTGAAAAAAAATTATCCCTTCATAAATATTTCTTAAATTACAATTATTTCTTATTTGATGATTGTTTAAAATAGACTTTCATTTTACATAAATACTTTTTATGTTTTATTTACATTACTATACCATCAAAAAACATGCTGTGATGGATACTTATTTTGTGTTCTTCTAATAGTTTCTATAAAAAAATAAACACTGTAGGAAAAACAAATCGATTATTAAAAGTATTATGCTATGAGAGACATTCAGAAATTATGTTCCCCATAATCAATAATTATATATATAGGTTATTTCACAAAAATTAGTTTTGTTCTCAAAATTTAGTCAATATTTAATTAAATTTGGGAAAATTTTAACCACTTATCAACATTGTAATCACTTAAATTGAAACAAATGTCATTCCAACAAATAAGTCTAAATAATCACATCTCATGGAGCTCTACAGCCTGAGAATGTAAGCAGCCTTTCGCAGATGTCTGTATATCTTTATCAGTGAGAAAGAAAGGACATGAATTTCTTCAAGTACACGAACAGGTGAAAATAGTTGGGAGCATGATCGGAATTATAAAGTTGGAAGGGTTAAACAGTTCCTTACAATTCCTTACTTATTTATGGAATTATTCGCGTCTGGGTGTAGTGTCTCAACATTAGTGGATCTTTGGATATTCCATACATTTTACTCTAAATGGCTTATCACAATTTCTTTCGTGTTGCATAGTAACATTTTCAGGATCTGGTAGTCGATGGAAGATCCGGTAACTACAACGACTTTATATTAAAGCTATAATTGCGTCATATAATAGCCACACATAATTTTATTTCCTAATTTTTGCAGTGTTAGTTCTTAGAAATGCAGAGAGCGTGCCTTTTTTGACGATGTCGCATTATGTATCTGATTGCAAGGTCGAATTTCATCCAAGTTTTCAGAATGATCATGCTTACAGGTTGACGGGATATCCTGGTTGTTAGGACGTTGTATTCTCATCCCTTGGATTGCGAGTTCGAAGACCTTCGTGTGCTTCTGCTGAGGCACGTATAAATTTGACGTGCTCACAAAGTCCTCCATGTCGAGAGTAATAGCACTAGAGGTACTAGTTCAGAGGTAATCATTCTCTGATCCAGGTCTAAATTACGGTCTGTGGATAAGTGAATGAAATATATGAATGAGTCCACCCCATAAAAAGAGTTGATACATGTGAGTAGCCAACTCGTACTCTTGTCTTTAGATAGCGCTATTGCAAAGACAAGAGGCAGGAAAAAAATTAGGATTCAATCGCAATGAATCTCTAGTCGTCTGGCTTGTCAACGTCACCTTCCATTAGAAACAGCAACAAATTTCGTGATGGACATATAATATTAAAAGTCGGTGAGCCTTCTACGTTTTAAGCCGTTGAGTTATAATATAGTTAGACGTGCTTAGAGTTTCATGGAGTGTTAAATATTGATTGCAATATTAATTTTTTTTTCAATAATTTCGAAACACATTAGCTTACTTCACTTGAAACTTAGAAAAATTTAGCTCTTCTTTCATACCAAATTCGTATTCAAATATTTTCTTTAAGTCTATAAAAATATATTTTGCTACACTACTTTTTATTAATTTATTTGACGAATTTATATAACATCACGTTTTATCACGTATTTTTATTATTGGATTATTTTACAAGAGTTTGTGGAACTATTAAATACTTTTCTCTTATGCACCCTAACTCTCCTTACGTGTAAAGAGCATCTTGAAAATATATCGGACTCAAACTTACCCTACAAGTAAAAATAAAATTATTGTCACGTTTTTATGTTTTAGACTAAAAATTTGAATTTTGTTAAACATTTTGTCAATTTAGACACCACCGATATGAAAAATATTGTAACTTTCAAATATATTCGGAGTCAAAATTATACTGTAAAAGATGAACGTTTCAGAATGAATAATGAAAATCTTTTGCATCAGCCATTTTTTAATAGGAGAGAGTAATGCCCCTTTGGCCAATTTTCAATAAAATTTTCCCGACAATTTTTTCTTGTAAAATTGTGCTTTTGGAGGAAATAATTTAGATAAAAATTACGGACTGATGACACAAGGATATTCATCCCTCTTCCCTCATATGAGTATATAATTTAAATAAAAAAATAAGGGATGTATTTAATTTAACATGTTATTCGAACTGGTTGACACAATTGCGGCGTTGCTATTGGATATGATCCAAATTTATTAGTATTTGGATAAAGGCCACCTCAAAAACTTTGAGAAATTGTAGCTTATCATCCTATGGCAACAATGCAGGTACCACAAAAATTTACGAGATGACGTTATATGACATGGTCAGCATGAGAGCAGATTGAAAATGACTTTTGTTGTAAAATTGATTCCCCCCCCCCACAAAATCACGATTTTCAGAAAAGACAACCATACAATGACTAGGTTCGTTATGTTAATGACCCGTTTTAAAGTTGTACTAGGGCTATTTTGGGATGGACTTTGCAATTTTGAACGGCAGTCAGATGACGAGAAGGATACTTGTGCTGGTTCCCCCTCTCCAAGCTTCTCTCCAAGCGACAAGACTTTTAACCTTGACAGATTTAGAGTGTAAGAGATATGCTTAAAGAAAGGTTCTCCGATGGAATCGGGTTTCGAACCTGATGCCCTTCGGTTTCAAAGTTATGATTAAACCACTAGGCCAACACTGCCCTAGATAATAATATAGATTCATTTAAAAAGAGGAAATATTGAATATAAATACATAGATAAAAAATAATGCAAAAAACGCGATTCAAGCCAAGGATGCCTAAAACAAGCGTCATTCTTTTTTTTCTGATTGCTACACTACATTGCCACCCTTTAGAAAAGGAAATTGAACACATATGTTCTAATGGTTATAAAAAGTGTGTTTTGTAGGAGTGACCTGAAATTTTTTTCAGGAAAGATACACGTACAATTAAATTTAAAAAGAAAACTTTATTTAAATATAAAATTTGATCCAAGTCGTTAATATCATTTCTGCGATACACGGAATAGATTTGTATCTATCTACAAGAACTTTTTGTTCAAGGATATAAGATTTTCTTTATTTACTTTCTATGCAAATTTATCCTTTTTTTCCGATTATTGATCTTAATTATGCCTAATTTTGCATTTATTACATATTTTAATACATTAAATTTTGTAATTTTAGTATTCTGAAATTTTTTAATAAAAAAATTATATTCTGGTAAATACTACAGTATAGTATCTCACCGCTGACTAGACATTGCACCATCGTTGACCTGGATTTGTTGAGAAAAAAAACATAAATGAAAAAATGAGTTTTATTCACATAAAATCAAATATTAATATTATGAGGTAAATCTCAATTCATAGGAATGAATACGAATTTGTTTATATGAATTCAAACTTTTAAGAAAAAGTTTTTTTTTTCTTTTAAAATGTTCTCATCTCTGCTTTTTAATAGTTGGAGAAAATCTTTGATAAAAGTCTCTATTTTATTTTGAAAATAGTTTATCATTTTTTTCTGAATTCCTCATTCTCTTAATATTTCTTGTTAAAATAGTAGATATTTTTTGGATTTCTTCCGAAGTATCATTGTATTTCATTGTGAATAAGGTTAGTATTTCAGGCGTTGTCTGAGATAATTAATGTCTAGTAATCCTCTATTGTTTTTTTTCTTCTTTGAGCTTATAAGAAGGCACTCGCCATTCCTGGGCACATAACTGTAGGGGTGAATGGCCTGTTTTGAAAGAAGGGGCGTTGTGCCAAAATATGAGCTGGTTGAATTACGCATGAGATCTGGATGTGTAATCGGCATGTTAATTATGAAAAGTGTTATTATGTTAATTATGTTAATTTAATAAAGAAAGTAAACTATTCTTTATTAAAGCCAGCAAACCCTATAACATTAAAAAATTAGTGATACTATTTGTCATCATATCTTTGGTGAACAATTTAGTTAATTTGGTTACATCATATATTGTAATATGTTTATCATTTTTACTTTGGGTTAATATCCAATTAATCGTTGCCTGGTTGTATTAAGCTATAAATGGATTCAATTCATGTTTATTAAGAAGTTGCATTTGAAGATTGTTGCGACGATTATTGATCTTGATAGTGATAATTTTTCGTCATCTCTATAACAGGAATAATAAAATGAGTTTCTTGGTCTAAAAAAGGTTATTGTACATATTTTTTCCAGAGTTGGTCAAATATGATTGATACAATGTGTATAAAACTGAAGGGAAAGGTTTCAGAAAGTAATCTAGAATTATAAAAATGATCGAAAATTGAAGTCAAAATATCTAAGGATTAAACCCCTTAGTTTCCATTTATTGCAAAATATAAGTTTAGATAATAGTAAAGCTAAAACTTTAGAAATATTTTAATTAATCTTTCTATCAAATGTAAACTTCGAGTTTATAAAAATATGAAAATAAAAAAATTAAGCTCAAATGTCCAAAATATATTTATTTAATCACGTCTATTTAATACAGCTGTCTATATGAATTTTGAAATATTTAATTAATGAATTAAATTATTTTAAGTCTTAAGTTTAAAGAAATCTTTAATTAATGAAAGCTATTATTAATTATCTATGAAATTATAAATTATGTGCATTTTTATAAATAAATAAAACATTGTTGAGTAAATTGCAAAAGCCTTACCTTATGTGTGTATAATTCAATGTCACTAAACTTCAAAACACTTTTTCAAACAGAAAAAAAATGGAAGATTAAAAATTTCAAATTGTTTCGGTAAATTAATTATTCATATTTAATACTATTTCTGGTAAAAGAATATCAAATGTACGAAAAATCCTTAATAATGATATAAAATATAATTTGGCTTAGAATATAAAGTCAAAAATATATATTATTTATTGATGTTCGATTTTAAAGAATAATTCTAGGAAATATGTATTTTATTATTCAGTTGCTAAATTTTATTCGAATCAACAAGGATTTAAAAATATTAAAAACTGTTTATTTAATAAGCTTATTAGAAATTTGTTATTATATTAAACAATATGCAACTAAAATGATATTTAACTATTATATTTTATTTATTGTAAAAAAATCTTATTACGAAATAATATCTTATTTCGCCATATTTAACAATATTTAACGCTTTGAACGTCGCCTGTCTTCCTTAAGAATGTTCTTAAAACGGCGGTAGTCAAAATAAAGGTTGAACACAATTTGCAAGAAAAGAAACTGGCAAAACGTTCGTAAACCGGCCTGGTAGTTTTTGCTTTCCCCCGACCAAAACAACAGGGGGTAAACTTTCCCTGTCTCGAATCGCACTTCCCCCTAAACACCGGGACTTTTGAATAGAACAGAGATCAATCAAGTAATAAATGTGTCACCATAGGTTCATGGCCTTGCGACTTTTCCCAACTAAGAATTTGGCTTTCGCTCTGAGAACTGGTTTTCTCTCAATCTAAAGTGTTTGCAGAAAATAGAATCTGTTCAAAAATAAAAAAATCCTGCAGTATGATTCTATAAATTTTTAAAAGAAATAGAAACAGCTGTTTAATAAATGATTTAGAGGAATTATCATTCATCTAACTGCATATAAATTTTTACTGGCATTCAGAGAATTTGACTTTAGTGTCTTCTTATTTTTAGTTTTAAATTAATTTATCGGTTTATTCAGTATTCGAAATGAAAATGTCATGATATACAGATATATATAAATGAATGAATATATTGTTCTCTGATTAAAATAGATTATAAAACATTCCTTAATAATAATTTAAAAATATGTTATGTTAATAATGCTACGTTCATTTTCGAAAACATGATCTGTTAATGAAAATGTTTAAATAAAAATTTGTACGATTTATTTTTTCTTCAGATTTTTGCTTTCCATTCCATTTTTTTAAGTTCTGAAAATAGTGAAATGATCTTTTGTCAATGTATACTAGGTGAATATTTTTATTGATATTGTGTTTATAAAAATATTATAAACTTAAAATTTTTTGATTTACTATCTTATTTTAAAATAATTAAAATAATAAGTTGAGATAACGTTTTCAAAGTTAAATTTAATACAGAAATAAGGAAACATATTAATGCAATCCATTTACTAACGAAGCTTACATCTAATAAAAATTATCATTTCATTCATATTTTTAGTTGCGAATATTTTATCCTTTCGATTTTTTTATGTTGTAACAAATCGTGATAAATCACAAATCTTATTTCTAATCTTGTCACAAATCGTGAGAAAAAAAATGACTCGTAGTCAGCGCTGGAATATTTTCATAAATCCATGCACTTTTCTACCAGCAAATATTACAAAAAACTTTTCCTTAATTTAACTCCATCAATTAAAATCAAATTTTCAACTACACCATTTTATTAAGTTACAACAGTATGTTTTTTTGTGATCATTCGTAACTTGTGAAATTTCGTTATAAAAATGAGAAAACTGCATGTATCGAACAATTAAGAATTATTCATATTAGACCGCTGTTTCCAAGCACTTCATGTTTGAAAAATTTAAACGAAATTCTCTAGCAGCATTTATAAGATATTTAATGCATGTGAATTCCAAAAGATGGATGCACAATAAAATAAAATAAAAATAATTTAGAGTAAGTAATTATAATTTCGACAATGTTTAAAACCCTTGAGTGAAAAATAAGGTTTTTATTTCATTGTATCAATAAAAATCCTTGCTAAAAAAATTTTCACATTAATTAAAATAAAACAATTATAGATATTAATGTATCTGTAATATTTTTGCCAAGTTATGTAGGAGGGGCAGTTCTTCAATTAAAGGATCTTATCTTCCTGCCACGAAAATTGGATAGGATTACAGTGGATTAACAACGGCATTACATATTAAGATTAATTAGAAGATCGTGAAGATTGTGACAAATCAGAAATAATATTATATAGTGTGTGCGTGTAACATAAACAGAAAAATAGGGAAGCGTGAATTTTTATTCATAGAATTAATTGACAAAGACTGGAACGGAGGATCATATTGATGTGGTGAAGCAGCTTTAGTTCAGTTTAGTTATATTTACGTCCCGTTTTGAAGCAACACTAGGGCTAGTTTAAGATGGACCTCGTAATACTGAGCCACTGTCAGATGACGGGGACTACACCTGAACTGGAAACCCCCTTTCCAAACTTTCACACCACACCAGCGGGAGGGGTATTAAATTAGCAAGTGATTGGTTAGTTATCTAGTCACAGATTACTCTTCGGGGTTTATAATGTAAAAGTCTTCTTATCATCTGAAACTATTTTTCATCAAAACAAAAATCATATTCACAAATAATTTTTAAAAATCCAAAAGCTAATATTTTCGTAAATTATTAGTTTTTAAAACATGGTAAAAATTTGAATTGCAATTTTCCAGTGGTAGTTCGAAGGAAAGTAAATTAATTAATTTGAAATTTGTATATTGATTTATCAAATTTAAGTACATTTTTCATCAATATATTTCATTATGGTAGTGAAAATAAATCGTCTTAATGGCTGCTTCTATCATTTAAACCTAATTTTTTCCATTCTTGATGCCAAGATATGATCTAACTTATTCTTTAATGTTGAGTATATTTCAATGGTTTGCTTTCGTTAAAAATTTTGTTATATTTAATATAAAGTTCAAGCGAAGAATCAAGCATTGATGAAAATTTTTCATCTCAATTTTGAAAATGGCTATTAGGAGGGGCCTTAGGATGTGAGTTAGAAATGAATTTCTTACAGGAAACAATTTTTCTATTGGAATCAGTCTTCAGAAGTGTTTGATTAATAGCCGAATTTCAACCAGTAAATAAACAAATTTAGTAAGAAAACACGCTTGCATTGTATTAGTGAACAGATGAATCGATTTTTTATTTTACTTTTTAGTTATTAATTATTATTAAATATATTCAGATTTACTTAAAATTTAAAGAAAAATTTAATTAGATAGATATGAAAATCAACAATATTAGAGCATACACTTTGATTGACCTAAAATCTAAAACTGAGTAAAAAGCGAAGCATAAAATTGTTTTATACATTATTGCCTTAGTTCCCCCATTAATTTTATAAAAAGTATAGTACTTTCAAGAGTGATAAATTAATCTTTTGAATCCAAGAATTATAGTTTTCGAGAATGGTCTCCGAACATCCTTTAAGAGTTCATTTATGTCTTGTTGAATGCTCAATAAGAGAAAATATCCTCCCTTTAAATGCAAGATTCGTATTTCTATTGAACAATCGGCCTGGCGCATGTTTTATATTACCCATTTTTAGACACAAATTTTTCTTGAATAGGTTTTTGTCGGCAGATGTAACGCTGCTCTGTGTAACGTAGCTTCGACAGCTTTCAGCACTTAGCGACATTTTACTGCTTGATTGGATCGTAAAATTTCCATTAACAATGCGGACGTTGAAAGAGTATTTTCACACAGAGAAATTCATTCACTTTCTTACCGAACACAAACAATTGAACGGAACTAAGATCAATAGATGAAAAAAATCATTGTGATAATCTGTGAGAAGTTTCTCTTAAAACATATTGCACAGTAAAACGATAAACGAACCATCACAGTGATAAAATAGAATATTATGTATTTACACCAAATGAACATAGCTCTTCAACATTGTTGCAAGCAAATAGAAATCATTCCACTATGTCTTTATTGAAAGTAGACAGTTGGTAGTAAAAATGTTTCTGACTTTTATCAATTGACGAGTTTTATATACTTTACAAAACACGATCCAAGAAATCTAAAAAATTGAAGCAGGAGGAGCACAAAAAAAAAATCCTTTCAGATGACGGGAATGGGCACTCTAAATAAATACTTTATCACTTTTAACTGCCTCTGCGTTCTTATTGGTTACATGCCCAAATTCTAACGTCTCATTGGTATTTTCTTCATAACAGTTTCACTTATATAGGCATTCACCAGGTTTCTTATTCTTAGATTTTAATTCCAAAGGATCTTCAGTTTTTCTGGCAACAGTTTTCATTTTGAAAGGTCTAGCAACTCGAGGGAAGTGCACTGAGCGGGGAACTCGAGTAGACCTTAAGAATATTTATTTCATTAAATAAGCTTTGATTGTTTTAGTGAAAGATTTTATCGTCCGGTTTTTTAAAAATATATTATTAAAATTTGCAATTGAATTCCTGCAGTAAAAATAATTCACATATTTATGAAAAAGTTGTTGAGCTAAATATGTATTCAAATTCTGACTATTCTGACAGTGATGAATTAATTTTACCTTCTGAAGATGAGTACTCTACATCGGAAAGTGAATCTGACGATGATACTTTAAGTGCGGCTCGCTGTTGGTGTCCTATTGACTTACAAGCACCTTCACCCGCTCCTCCAAATTTTCAATTTACTTTGACTCCTGGTATCAGTTCATCAGCAAAAAATTTCCTCGGCGATTCTGATGATCCAATGAGGTTTTTCAGCTTATTTTTTGATAATCAAGTGATGAGTTTCATTGTAGAAGAAACAAATAGATACGCCGAAGAATTTTTCAATAAATCCGATTTGACACCATCATCGAGAGCATTAAGTTGGAAAAACACAGATATAAAAGAGTTACGTCAATTCTTTGGTTTACTTTTACTTCAAGGAATAATGCCAAAATCTGTGGAAGCATGGAACTGGAGCATAAGACCCGTTTTAAATACTCCTTTCTTTGGACAAATCATGAGTGAGAAACGATTTAGTTTGCTAATGAAATTTCTTCATTTTGAGAATTCAGATGAATTCAACCAAGAAACGCATCCAAATGCAAAGTTAAGAAAAATTTTTGATATCCATGAAATGTTAATTCAGAAATTTAAATCTGCATATACGCCCAATCAATCTGTATCAATAGACGAGTCTTTGGTTGGGTTCAAAGGTTTACTTGGATGGAAGCAATACATTCGGACTAAAAGAGCTAGATTTGGAATTAAATTCTTCAAACTTTGTGAATCAGAAACCGGCTACATTTGGAATTCTATCATCTTTACCGGCAAAAGAACCATTTTCATGGAAGAGTATGAGCAATTTGGACTATCTACAAAATGTGTATTGACTTTAATGCATGAACTTAAAAATAAAGGATATCAGCTAACAACAGACAATTTTTATACTTCTCCGGAAGTGGCCGAAATTCTTATTCAGTATAAAGCAGATTTAATAGGAACGGTTAGAGCAAACAGAAAAGGGTTACCGGTGGAATTTAAGGACACAAAATTGAAAAAGCAAGAATTGAGAGCATTTCAAAAAGGAAAAATTATGGTACTACAATGGAAAGACAAGAAAATTCTAACAATGCTAAGTACGATTCATAATACTGCATTAGTTAGCGTTGAATCAAAAAGATCCACTATCAAACAAAAACCGAAGGTGGTAGTAGATTATAATAGATCTATGGGAGGAGTTGATAAGTCGGATCAGAGCTTATCATACTATCCTTCAACCAGAAGTCGTCAAAGGAAATATTATAAAAAAATATTTCGATATCTGCTTGACCAGGCTGAGTGGAATGCTTTCGTGCTTTATAAAAAAAATGGAGGAAATGTAAGGCATGTCGAATTTAGACTGCGATTGATAGAGAGATTATGTGAGGAAGGAAGAGGATTACCATCATCTAAAGTTCCAAAGAGTATTGAAAACGTGGGGAGATTGACTGGAAGACACTTTCCGTCTTTAGTTGCGCCAACAGGAAAAAAAAAGTACTCTACTAGGAGATGTGCCGTGTGTTGCTCAAAAACAAATGCTAATAGCAAGAGGGTGAGAAGAGAAACACGTTTTGAATGTGTAATCTGCAAGGTGGGTTTATGCGCTGCTCCATGTTTTGAGATATATCACACTCAATCTGTTTTTTAAATTTCTTTACTTGTAATTGTAATGGATGAAATATTGTAAAACCTGCTCATAATCTCATTTATCTTTCAAATATTGATTTTGTGCCTTTTTATAAATTTAATCCAAGAGTTTTGCTATATTTTAAATCCGTATTTAAAATTTTTTTTCAATATATATAGCTTGATGTTTATATTTTCATTTTTAAAAATTCTGTAATGATATATGGAATTCGGCAACTGTTTTCTATTTTTGTCACTGATGAAAATTTTTGATAATCACTTAATTATTAAAAAAAAATATTTCTAGTAAAAAATAAATGGATTTTATGCAGTACTATATATGTCATATTTATTACTCTTAGAAATTTTATTATACATATTTCTTCTAGAAGACATTTTGAAATATTTATATGCTACAGATTATCAGCAGCTATGTTGCATATATATATAACTGTGTCATCTGTTAGGTATAAATTTTTTTTATATAATAGTATTCATTTACTTTAATTTTTAAGTATGCATGTAAATCGATACTCATTATTAAGTTCTGATTCCACAGACTTGTAATACTTTCAAACAATTAGAAATCGTACAATAAATATATTTGAAAATTATAATTATTTTAATGTATTTGTTTGATTTCATTAACTAACTAATACGGTTTTAATGCAAACAATAATTATAATTTTCAGATATATTTATTCATTTCATTCTTCAAAGCAAAATCAATTAACTTCCCCCATAATCGAATTTTGTTGAAAATAAATATTTTTTTCTTTAACAGTTCTCTATTTTTTAAATATATATTCTTTCTTTCATATGCTAAACTTTTTTAATAGTTCTTATTTTTAATAGTCTTATTTTCAATACTTTTTTTTTTCATTTCCACTTTTTGCAGCCCATCATAAGATACAAAACTTCTGGCTAATTGAATGTGGCTTGATTTTTTATAGATATTTTACATACATATTTGTAAACTAATTATATATTTTAAATATACAATTTCTAAAAAGAAATATGCGCTGGATTTTTTTTCTACCTGAGCCTTCCCCCCCCCAAAAAAAAAGAGAAATATGATTTTTAAAAAGAAGTAAACAACGCTTGTATTAAAATAGTAAAATAAAAAATACTCTTAAGCTGTAATAATAATAATAATTGCATTTATCATGATACTTAAAATAAAAATGTTTATAAAATTAATTAAAAACACTTTTATTAAAGTTCATTCTAAACAATAATAAATAAATAATTAGGTCTCAAAGTTTTCAAATTGAATTTAATTACGTATTAAAAGCTAAGCCAAAATCTATATACAAAGCTTAAGCAGTAGTTAAAATTATATTTATAAGTAAATATTTGTCTGTCTTAATAATTGAGAGGAAAATAAATTTATATAAGGATTTTTTATGTATTTTACCTCATTTTAATGAAAGTATTATTAAAACTGCAAACGTACTTTTTAAATATTTCATCAGCCAAGTGAAGAAAATTCAAACTCGTTTCTGTGAACTAATCACTATCAGTAATATTTGCATGATTATAACATGTAAATATTAGTGATTCCCTACCTTTAATAAGTATAATAGTTTTTACTTGGAAATTCAATCCGCGGTAAAATAATGAAATATTCAGATCAATAATGAAGTATACATAAGTATATTGGCTCATATCACGAATCGTTCCTGCAATCGCGAATTCTTACGACGAACGCTATTTTCCCTTCTCAGGAGTGCTTTCACCTAATTGGAGGGACCACCCAAATTCTAACTGTCAGCGAAAACCACAAAATGAACTTAACAAAAAGATGACCCATCCCGTTTATTACCTTTGAGGGGGAAAGCACTGACGACTTTCTACGTTGAAGCCGGTTTTAGAGCAATTCACGGAAAGCAACTTCCTACGTTCAAACCGGTTTCAAAACAGTTTGTGGAGAGCAACTTCCTACGTTCCAACCGGTCTTCGAAAGATTCGTTGGAACGACTTTCTACGTTCCAAACGGTCAAAGGGTTAACATCAAAAGAAAACAAAGCAAAGTTACCATATAAACGATGGAAAAGTTAAGACTGTTTTTTCCAAAGTTGCGGAGATGAAAACCAAAAATATAAATAAAAGAAAATATATACAGAGTAGCCTATTTACTATTTTTGAAAAAGTAGAAATAACTTCTATTTTCTTTTCTTTATACATACATTTGATTTTTAACTAACATGTTTAAAGATTTATATTTATTTGTAATCATTTAAAAATTGAAAATTTGGAGTATCGCAATCAACATTTCAAAATTATCTAAATCTAAATATATATATGGCTACTTATATTAATGTTGTTTGCATGTTTTCAAAGATATAGTTCCAATTTAAATTTCATATTTTCCTTGAATTTAACTTTTATAGATAACAAATTATTGGAGGTATTTGGATATGTTTTTTCAAGAACTGTTCATCAAAGAATTCACAGAATGAACATGTGTTTGCCTATGCATCCATATCCTTGTCCAAGTGAGATTTGACGCATATCATAGATATCTGTTTGATAGCAACTATTTTGATTATTTTCCCCATACAATGGGGAATCCTTCATCCTGCAATTCATAGGTTTAATTAATATATTTTTCAAAATATTTTTTTAAACAATTGGACAAAAAATGTTAAAAAATGTTTCCAACAGTTTCAATTTTTTTTCTTCATATCTGTATTTTCCCCTTGACATTTCCTAAATAGAAATATCAAAGATGGTAGCATGATTCAAAAACAGCCTTACTACTTAGAACTTTCTTCAAAAACAATTTCCTTCTATTTGGTGGATGCCTTAAGCAATAAAATGTTTTCAATTCAAAACAAACTTTCGATTTCGATTCCGGAAAGATCGGTTCTTGAAATAATTTTATTTTAATGAAACTTCTTGGGGATGAATATTTCCGAGAAGTGTTTATAAATGCTTGTCTTTGCTTCTGGCGTTTTCGATATTTTTTCAATTTAAAAGCAGCTAACGGTGTTGTGATTCCTAATTTAATTCTAGAAAGTGGGGCACAGTATATAAAAAAATTCTCTTCTTCCCCATTTGATTCCAATAACCGCAAAAGGTTAATAATTTGTTGAATAAACATTGTTTTACTTTCTTTCTGAAAGATTTCAAAATTGCTTTTGGGTTTCATATTTTTATTGAATTGAAACAGAAATATTTTAGTAATCAAATGGTTATTCTGTTAAAGAACTAAATCATAGCAAACCCTTAAAAAGAATTTATTTTTGGAAAACTGGGAATAGCAGTTCATTGGGTGTAGACAACTCAAATGAATGGGAAATTTCTCTACGCATAGTGTATAACAATTACAGTTTGAGACAACTTATTTCATTAATGATTAAATCAAAGATAAAAAATATATAGTGTTTCCAATAACTTTTGATATGTATAACGAACTTCTTGAAATAAAAATAATTTTATTTTTAATGAAATAGAGTGATTACACAATTTTTCTGTGATTACAAAAATATCACAAAAGAGTAATTTAATATTACAAATGTTTTGCTGTGAAATAGTTTAAACTTATTTTTATTTCAATGATTAGTGCAATTAATATAGATACAGTGATTTTACATTTATTTTCTATCAAAATAACACCAACGAAAGGAACATTTCGAACGTTGCTCGGTTTTATGAATTCGATTGGTCCATCACTGTTCAATGTCAATTTTGAGACTATATAAGGGACTGAATAGGATCACAGTTTCGTGTCTTGTTTGACAACTGAAATGCTGAGTAATATTTGGAAAGAATTGCCTTCACATTTTTCGAGCTACCAATGGAACTCACATTGACATTTACTGATGTAAGGGGTTTTAAAAATCTCTATAAATGTTTTTATAATATACAAAACAATTGTAAAGATCAAACAGCAACAATATATCAAACTGTAGCAGTTCTTTTACAGTAATTTTTTGGCTCCCAAGTTTATACAAACCAATAATTTAGAAGCTATATTTGTGCACTGAATTTTATTTAATCAATTCTCTGCACTAAGAGTGCAGAGACTATCTAAATATTATGTGATCTATTAACTATTATGTAGAATCTAACTATTATGTTACCAATAATTCAGATAGCCGGTCATTCAAACCTGAGTGCTACAGATTTCTTTCAAACTTTTGTAGGAATCTACAGATTTGTGAATTGTTATATCAAAGCTGATTCTGCTAATTCAGAATGTTTATAAGTTTTTAACTGCTAGACAGGCATTATTGCAGAAATGTGTTTTTCGGATTCAGGGTAATCTGTAACATAGAGAATTTTCTAAATCTTAAATGAGAATTTTCCAAACTGTACTATATTTCTTGTACATTTACTTACGGCAAAAGAAAATAAAAACTTTTTCATACATAGTATCGTTCAAAAGTTTTTCTGATTTTTCTCCAAAAGTTGGTGAATTTTGATAAATGAAAAAGACAGAAAATTCAAAGTCATTAACATGCTATATCTAATATCCTCATAATTTTAAATATTATTTTACCTTCTTTTAAGAACAATTAAAAAGTTCTTTAATCTTCTTTTCAAGCTGTTTTCTAAATAATCTTATATTCGAAAAATTTCTTCTGATGATAGTTTTCAAACGATTACTATATAAACTTGCTACAATTTTTAGCTTCTTTTTGTATGCTATATCATTTTTTATCATTTCCTGACAATTTAGTTTTTTTTTCACCTTCGTGATATCACTCTTACCTGGTGAAGATTGGAGATCAAAAAGAGGCTCTTTTCCTTACCACAAAATAATGATTTTCAGTTTTTTCCTAATGCACCTGAAGTAGAAAACAGAAGTGACAAGAGGGGGGAAACGATGGAAATAATGAATATGCATAATTTTTTTTTGCAAGTAGTCTCTTGAGGTGGGCTCAAATTTTTTCTGAGAGCTTAGAAGTTGCTGAGAAATGATTTGTTATGAATTGATAGAGATAAAAGAAGCCTCTGGTTATTTTATAGTTGAGTAGTTTGCAAATAGTTGTCCCAGAAATCTCTGCATCTGAACTTCATAAAAAAGTGTACTTAAGTTGATTCAGATAATTTTGAACACTTTCCTTAGTGAAATGTTAGTTGAAAAATAATTAAAGATAGCGTTTATAATTAAAACAGTGAATAAATGAATTTCAGCTGGGTATTTTCCACTCAGTTTCTTGAATTTTTTTTATTTTGTTGATTAATTTTTTAACCAGATCTAAGAATCATACATTTTTAATACACATCTCTAAGCTATTCATCATGTCTTTAATTTCAAGTGAAAGAAATAATCTAATTGTAGTGCTAATTCTATAAAAAACACTTCAAAGCAGTAATATATATTAATATAATATGTGATAGTAATATCGAAAAAAGGTTCTTTTTTGAGAAAGTAGCCTCTGCATTTTCAGGCATTTTAATGATTTGAAATTACATCATGCGTGGAAAAGATTTTTAAGCAATGTTTGTTTCCTTATTGGAATCGGTAAACATTTTAAGCAATGTGCTGCATAATGGTACTTAGGTAATCATTTTTAAGATTTGTGCTATAAAGTGGTGCATAGTGATACATCAAAACCTAACGAACTGAAATTAAAGAAATTTACGTATTCAATGAGTAGAAATTATATGAAATTGTGTAGAAAGGGAAAGTTTAATCTATAGTAAAGACTTTAAAATAAATGTATCGCATTTCGCAATTATTTTATAGTTAGTATGCACATCAAATTATAGTATTTTATATGCGATACTCATTCCTAATATTTTAATGGCATTTTCATTTATCAGAAAATTGGAAACATTTTTAAAGGATTTTGCGAAAATAACTTTTAAATTTTTGATGTGGCAATTTTAAAGACTTAATATTTGAAAAACCGAAAAAAATATATTAATAATTTTTTTTTGTAAAATTGTCATAATTTGTACAAAACAAAGTTTGTTAACTTGAGATATTACAAAATATTCATGCAATAATATATTCATGAAAAATATCAACTAGCTTTGCTGCAAAATCGGTTCTGATTTTCATAACCCTCATTTTACACAATTGATATTTATATCATGAAAATTCTGCTGTATTTACAGAAGGAACTGTTGATTAAAAATATGTCAATAAAAGAAAAGGGAATTTAAAATTGATTTAAAATGACACTTGTAAAGAAGCAATTTTTTTTTTGTAACTTGAGAAGGCCCAAATCATCAAAATAACAAATTGGATGAAGCGACTAAAGTGGTTTTAATTTCAGTAAAAAACCAGAAACCTTTAATACGATTTATATTCAAAATTGGGCTTAAAAATGAAATAAAGAAAAAAGATTACTCATAATTAAAATTGGAATCACAGAAAATCTGACGTATTTCACGTTTTAAAATGTTAAGAAAATATATTTAACAGACAAATTTTGAACTTCGAATTAAATTTAAAATAAGAAATTTGAGACATTTTTTGAGAATTTCCAATAAATATTTTTTATTCTAGATCCAAAGTAATATAGAATTAAATGGGAAACGAATTTGACATCCCACAAGATCACGAGTAAAACGCCAGCTAAAATTCACGTTCATTGTTAAAATCGAAAACTGAATTTAAAATATCCACAAAGCTCAAATTTTACCTGGGTGATATTCAATTTGAATATTCTTCTATATATATATAAAGCCGATTTGATATAAAGTTGTCGTACTTTGATTTTACCAATATCCAACTTCCAAAATCAAGGAGCTGAATATTGGCTTATGAATATTTCATTTTTATGGCGAGAGATTTTTACCTTTATGAATTGAAAGTATCCCCCATCAAAATTCCTACAGACATAATATTTAAAGATGTAACCCTTCTTCTTCAAAATTGTAATATACTGAAAATTGAAAGAAATAGAGAATATTTCAATTCATGCAAACAAGAAGGGTGAGGTGACTATATATAATTTTGTATTTTGTAATAATGCCAGTAAATAATTTTAGTCGAGAATTCCGGTAATATTATGTATATGTCTGACTGACCAAAAAAAGATGAATTTCATCGATATTAAGATTAATTTTCATAGGTAATGCGAATTAGTAGCATTATTTTAAACCAATTTTACTAATGCTGTTTAGTATTTTAATGTTTCCTTATCTGATCTACAGTAATTGGTTTTGCATTTCTTTTCAGATTTCGTTATTGTAACTATGCTTATACTGTAATATATCAGCATTGATATTTGTCCTGGAATTGTTTTTGAAATTCTAGGTATTATGAATAAGTATTTTTTCTTAATCATTGTTCAGAAATCGTTTTTGGAAAAACAAGTATTTGAAAAAAAAATATTCATAGTTTATTTATTTTATTTGAAACAAAGGTATACGCTGTAAAAAGGTAAGTTGTTGTTGTTGTTTGTAAGGATAAAACTGCTAGCATCAAAAAAAAATTGAGATTTTTATGAAAGCTGGAGTTTTTATTTCCTTCGATGAATCATATCTGAGAAAATATGAATTTTAAATTTTGTTGCGAAGATCAAAAAAATATTTTATCCTGAATAATTGAATATCACTTCTTGTCTCATAAAACTTTTTGTAAAAAAAGCCTGTTGGCTGAAGAATCTTCAGAAATTTTACAAAATTTAGATCAAATTAATTAATATCTTTCTGAATATTGAACTATTGTTTTAATATCTTAATTACTCTTTTCTGTCATTAATTCAATTTCTCCACAAATATTTATATCTGAAATGCAGAGTACTCTTTCTTTACTTACTTGATTTCATTGCTATTACTGACCGACTTTAATTTAAATGACTATCTGTACATCTTACATAATTTATATAAAAACATTAGATAGATTTTATTCAAGTTTGTGAATATTGATTCAACCTGACATGTATTTTTCGAATTTTCCCAAAAAAATCATACCTGAAATGAATCTTTTAATCTTTTCAGTTGTATTTTAGGGCCTTCAGGACTTCTCCAGGAATCAGTTTCTATGAAGTATGAAACTTGGGCATTATGCTAGTGTAAAATTGAATTCGACAAGTTATTTCCCTCAGATTTCATGAAATATTTATATCTTTATAAAATTCATTTCAAATTAGAATAATTAATGTCAGTTCATG
>JAPMOQ010045887.1:155074-185830 GCA_026543055.1 Argiope trifasciata | reverse complement strand
TTTCAAATTAGAATAATTAATGTCAGTTCATGCCATTACATTTTTACCTATTAAGAAATATTCAAAAATGGATTATTTCTGTACAACTTTCATAGCATTCATATCTTTGAAATCTTTGTTTTTCAAGACACATGATTTGAAAACAGCAACTTTAATGCTGCCATTTTAAACCTCATTCATATAAGTTGTCCATCCTTCATTTAAATTTAAATGCAATTTATATTTATCAACAACTGTTTTGTGGTTATATGCCTGATTGTAGAGAAAGTTCGAAGTCTGATAGCCATGTGAGGTACAACTTAACAAATAAAAGTGAATTCAGAAGGTTCCATGTCTTTACCATCGGTTAACCGGTGACTAAATTGGAAAAATTATTCCCTGAAAAAATTTCGAATGTTTCCCTGTCCACAATCCAAACGAGCGTCTCTAACAAACAAAGCATACACAACACGTTCTCAATCAATCACATTTAACAAATGGAGAAAGAAATTTCGCTACGGGTTTTAGGCGTCTCGGCCTCCTGTAATGGCATTTCAATATTGATAGAGCTCAGAATGGTAGTCGAATTAATGAAAAGTATTTTTCAAGGAAAATATCAATCGATTTGAATTTTTAAGAGAATATAAGCATATAAATTTAAAGGTTGTTGTTTCTTATGATAATTTTTCATTACTATTGACTTAGACTACAGTGGGCTCTAAGACAACAATTAAAACAGTCTTACAAAGACAATAAAAGCCGAGTTTTCAACCGATTGGTTTGGATTAAATTCTTTTTTCTAAATGATCAAAATTAAAATTTAACTTTGAACTACAATTGCGATCAAAAATTCACGTCCCAAATTTTATAGAATCAAGCCATTGAGTTATCGCATTTACATGGGAAAATATAGACAACTCTATGCCGGATGTGGCTTCAAATTTGATGGGTATATGTTTTAGATGTTAGATAGACAGAATAAACTCGTTTTTTTACTTATTGATTTATGTCCGGACAGCCGCACAGACAGACTTCCTCTAATGGATTTCGTTCCAAATGTACTGGACAATGTGTGACAATGTATAGATACAAAAAACTATGATTTCAAAAATATGTTCTTCACTTTTAGGGAATTTTAAAATGCAGAAATTCATCAAAACCCTGAGTTTGAATTATCTGAATATTAAAATAAATTAATTTTCCTTATGTACATTGTATGCGAGAAAGCCAAAGAACTAAAAATTTCCGTATAATTTCTTACTATTCTTGAGAAAATTCTTACATTTTGTTCAATACAAATATTTTGTATGGGAAAAAAAACTTGGTCAGATTACTAAAATTAATTTCAGTATGTCGATCTCTTTTTATACAAAATGTTTATCGTAAAGTACAATGCTATGCTGTTTCTTTCAAAAATTCGATTTTGTTTTCGATTCTACGAAAGTAGGTTGGAAAAACAATTTAAATTCAATAATATCATTTGAGAAAAGGTATTGTAGAGAAGAATTTGAACATTGTTTTCGCTCCGGATGACTTCAAAAACTTTCCGTTTCGTTTCAAAAATCTCGTATTTAGTTTCCAGATGCAATCAGAAAATTGTGACAAAATTCAAAGGAAGGAAATGATAGTTTTTTTTGTATATTTGTCTTCAATGGCGATGAATGGCTCAAAAGCCTTTTTATCGAATAAACATCTTCAGCATTTAATGTATTTTTAAATTTCAGTTTTTATTTTTGTTTTTATTTAACGAGAAAAGTTAGTTTTTTTTTAGTTGTGCACACTTTCTGATGTACAAACTGCATTCTGAATAAAAGTAGTTTTTGATTTAAGAAGGCAGTACAAAGCTTGTAATGAATTAGATTCTCTAAAGTGGCATCGTAGTTTTAAAGCAGCTACAACTCGAATTTAAATGGCGTATCATTGAACCATGGATGGGTTTCTTGTTCAAACATTTTCATCCGTCTTCCAGAATTCTTAACAAACAATGCATTTAGAGCATTGCTATGAGTACAAATACTATTTAATATATTCATCCATTTGAATCTATTGTCATATTCAATTTCTAGCAGAACCAATACTATTTCACAAGGTTTTGACAATATATTCTTTTAGCAAGATTCGAAAATTAACCAGTTAATGCATTCGACGTATTCTTCATCTTCCATATTTTCACTAAGGCATAACAAGAAATAACATAAAAAGAAAACGCTACACTTTGAAGGATAAAAAAATATCATTTGAAATAAAAACTTAAAATTTAAATAAGATATAATACAGATGACAATTAGTAGTATGCTTTCTTTACGATGCTAGTAAACTTTCTATAGAGACTTTTTTTAAAAAATTGTGTCAAATATTAAGTTATTTATGTTATATAGTAAGTTATTTATGATAAGATTTTTTTTTTTTACCTAAATGAGTGATTATTTTTCTTCACTATATCGGATAATCCCGTCACTTGTAAATTAGGATTTTTCAATCCTCTTTTTATCTATCTTGTATGTTTCTAGAGTGATTGAAGCAAACTAAATAATACTCTTTGGAATTTATTAATTTTATTTTTAGGTCCTTGACTCAAACTATAAAAAGGGATAAATAATTGTAAACCATAATTGAATTCTATATTAAAAGCCAATTTTATATTATTTTAATGTTGCCAATTATTTTAATACGAGTTTATTCATTATTGTCATAAAATATTTTCCTTTAAGAAAATTTTAAAGCTCACATTTTGCCTTCATTGCAATGAATGTCATTTCCTATTATTATTAAGATGATTAATGAAAGCTTTTCGAAGTTTGCGATGCTTTTAAATGTCAGTGACCGTTTGCAATTAAAAATTAAACCGTCATAAGTACATAATACATATATAAAAATTTTCTTTTTAAAAAGACATTACTTAGCAAAGAGTTACGCTTCTTCATTGAAAAATCAAACATTTTTTCTTATTCAATGTCAAGCCATCATATTAGTTCTTCGAAAATAAATATTAGGAGGAATTTTTTTTTCTGTGATGAAATATATAGCCTAAGGATATTTTAAAATTGAATTATTTTTTATTTTATCGATAATCCAAAATATTTTCATCATTAATAATATTTTGCTTTTCTTATTTGATTTTAAACTTTTGAAAAATAATTATTTTAGAAAGTATTTCATGGATCAAAATATTATTTCACATTTAGACGGCAAATATTAATTCTGAATGTATGAAAAATGAGATATTTCTATTTAGGGTTTTAAAAGAAGTTGTACTTATAAATGGTAGACAACGAAGTCTCCTGAAAATATCTGTATGTTTGAAAGAGAAATACTCAACTGTTATTGAAAATATTTATATAATTTTGTAGAGCATAGATTGGGGAAGATTTTAGTATATTGAAAGTATATCAAAATATCAAAAAGAATTTTATCATTGCGATTCTAATTATTTTTCTGTTACGATACGCGCATGCTTAAAATAACGGTATCTGTGCTTTGTACTTATCTGAGCACATGCGAAAACCTCGAACTGCGCAAGAGCATATATCAATATGAGTGGTAGTCATATGCGATAGATTTATTTGTTTACGTCTGATTTTGAACATGGATACAAAACTCATTTTCCCTCAAATATGACTGGAGCACATTAAATGTCAAAATACTTCGTGTGTTGCTCGACAATGAAAATGCAGATGAAAGAAACTTTCGGTTATCAAATATCAGAGAAAGAATATCAACACTGAGAGAAGAAAAGACTTCTATTGAGAGAAGTAATTGTCTCTCTATCACTCCCACTGCAATCGCAGAGACAGAATAAATCAAACTTAAGTTTAAAGCTGATTTTTTCTTTCAAGTATTATTCCACAGTAAACGCTGTGCCGGTACAGGTAGTTATGAATAAAAAGAACACATTTATATCAGTTTCTTGTCATTTGTTCATTTTTTCTCTATTTAAAATTATGTCTTTTACTAAAAAATATATGATTTAAATTTATAGACTATCATTAATAATTTTTATATTTCCTTCGATCCAATGTTTTCACTATTCATTTCCACGAACATGTATGTTATTAATTATTTATAACTGCATTTTTTACATGTAAGCATTACTTTTGTTTCTATATCTGATATTTAAACAACACAGAAATACATGACTTTACAATATATTTCATTTCTTAAAAATCTATGATACAAGCAAATTAAGAAAAATATTAATCGATATCAATTTATTAATACTAAGTTATTAATACTTTTTTATAATGTTTAATGCATTTAAAACTACTTAAACATATTATTGACTAAAACAGCAAAACTCAGTTAGCAATTTGTTTCGTATATTATTTTAAAATCCAAATTTTTTTCACGTAAAATTTTCCTTCTAATGAAAGATTAATTTTCAATAATACTAAATAATTATAGTATTTCTCTTAGCATTGGTGTCTTAATTGACCATACTAGCAAACTAGATATTTAATGCATACTTTAAATCATTCGCAGAAATTATAAATAAAAAAAAAGTTAGTGCGAACAATTCAGTTTTTGTATAAACCAGATCATTTCCTGTTTTATAAAACTATCTAATTGTAAGTTTAGACTTCAAATAATATTTAAATTTTATAGAACTGACAAAAATTCTCAGTAAAATAATATTAAATTACAATTTCTGATAAAGGAATAAAATTAAAGTTGTCAGTTTAATTTAAAATAAATATTGAGTCTTTAAATTAATTTAAAAAAAAACAATATCGTAATAATTGCGACGTATCCAAGTCTTTGAAGCGATGAAGTATTGTTGCAGATAAATATTTAAGTTATTTAATGACATAAACAGCATACAATACTTTATTTCGCACGTTCGTTATCACGTTTAAATTTCGGTAATTTTTGAAATAAATTTATTGGCTATTAAAAAAACCCAATTAATTTTTCTAACCTCTTTAAAGATTTTTACAGTAGAGTAAAATTTTTTTACGATGAAATTCAAAACTTATTATGTATATGTACGTAAGTGAAACTTAAAGACAAATAAAAAGTGTTTACATGAATTAATCTTATAATAAGCATTTGTATGATTTTCACTTCTAACATCGTTGACTATTATAGGGTTATACAAGGAAGGTTAAAAAAAAACTTCGTGGATAATTTTTATCAGTGAGAGAGTGTTTATCGATGAGAGCGAATAATGTTTATCAACACTATTCGAAAGGAAGATTTTTGTATCGTAAGCTATCGTATTCGTTTTTACTAATATTAATTCATGGAGATCCAATTCACATTCCATTTACAAAGATTCACATCCATTTACAATTCACATTTACAAAGATATTTTTTCATGATTTGTTTAGGATAATTCATAATATTATAATTAAGAAGACCTTAAAGCAAATAAACAAACTACCTAAAATCTAAAAAAAGAAGTTTCACATTCCTTTTTACATGAAATAGGAGAATAATTTATTTTAAAAGCAATTTTTAACTAAAATTTATTCTGCTCAGGAAATAAAAAGGATCAGTTCCAAAAAACGGTGTTTTTACTAATATTAATTCATGGAGATCCAATTCACATTCCTTACATCCTTGAAAAAAAACTAGTAAATACTTACACTAAAAATTCATGTGATATTTGCAAATGTTCAAGATATAACTTTTTAGAGTCCAAATTCCTTTGCAAAAATGAGAAATGGTCTAAAGCTTCTATCATCTTCGAATATATGTAACCTCTACTTCCTTCTGACATGTTAGAGGGATTTACTGCAACTCCGAGTTTATTACGGTGCCTGACCTGTTTCCAATAATAGCATTATATATAGATTGGCTATGTATAGAATACAGTTTGCTGTCCGACTGGACTCGATAATAGACTGAAGCTTAAATGAAGCAGGAGACAGCAATTTCCTTACCCAAAATAGACGTATTGTTCCATGAGCTTTGACTAAAAAATTGCTCTCTTTTCAGTTTCTGAATTTAAAAGTAAACAATTCATTTAAAGATCATTTCATTTAAATGAATATCTTAACTTCCTGTATTTTACTATTCAAAGTAATATTAAAGAATTTCGATTAACAATAAGGAAACATGCATATATGTTTTTTATGTATGCATGTTAGTCTATGTTATGTATGTCTGTTGATTCCTTACAAGAAAAAAAAAGTTGTATTTAGTGATACAGAGTTTGGCACAAAAATATATTTGATGGAGAAAAAAGATAGTTTTGGATGATTTTACTTGAAATTTTTGTTCGGTTTTGATGAAATACGAATTAAAAAAATATTTTTGTACTTTTTGCAGTAACTTACAAAAATAATATTATACGAAAATAATTTTTATACTAGCTTAGATTAAAAAATTCCGCTTTTATTATTTATATCATTTTACTAATTGAACAATTATTTGAATACATTTCCTTTTTATGGATTTTAGCAAAACGTATTTTTGCAATGAAGTTCTAATGGTTTTCTTTGTTTAAAGTTAAGGAAATATTGTTTTTGCTCAATTAAACTTGAAAATGATGAAAGTTTAGTTATATGACCATAAAATATATTATATTAGAATATAGATATCTGCACAGTATATTTGTATGCTTTTAAGGTACATTGGGGCATGGCTGTATTATGCACAAGCAATTCATAAATTAAAAAAATGCAAAATTGTTAACATAACACGAATATAATATTGCATTATTTTATGTTCTTCTATATTAATATAGAATTAATCTTTAATTTATGTACATGACATTTAACTGAAATCTAACATAGTCAATATTTTCAGCAAATTAGCTGTAGATTACAGTTACTAGCTAGTAAGATTTTGTAATAAATGTTTCTGTATTTTCGTTTTTGATATGAATTCAAAATTGTGAAATTTGCCTTAATTAAAGAGCTGTGGTCTTTTGAATATTTTTTGCAAATTTTGCTATACAAAACTGTTTTGATACTATTTTTACCATGATACTATTTTTACGTATTTGAAAAGGCCTGGGTTTGAAAATTACGCGTCTCTTAAATTAGTCAATTACATTGTACTTAATCTTGTTGCAAAAGTTGATTTTTCAAACATAAATAACAAAAATGAATGATCCATAAATAATAAAAATAAATGTGAGAAAATAAATAAATAAATAATTATGTGAAAAAAAATTCTGAAATTTCTATTCACTGTTATATTTAAATAAGAGCCAAATCATTTTACTAGGCATGTCGTTAAGAAAAGTAAGTCATCTGGCCAGTCAGTGAGTGTTGTCAAACGTCCTGATTTTTATTTAATTATAATACCTTATGTAATTATGTTCTCCCCTGTACAAGATTCACAAGAGATTACGAAATGAGTTTGAAGGATTTTGATTCATAATATTTAAATATTTTTTAACAGAGATACGCATATATTTTCAAATGGTAAAATGTTTTAAATAAGAAAAGAATTATATTTTGAGTTAATGAATGTATTATTAATAATTTTTAATCTTATTTTTTAAACAATTATCAGTCATTTCTTGGAAAAATTTAAAATTGTTCGTATTAATAATAATTACGAAACCGTAATTTTAAAACAACTTTTCAGCCATTTAGTTGCTTGCGCATTTTACACAAAATATATTAATCGCTTTTGTGATCAAATCTGAACCAGTAATAAGAATTTGCATTTCATCATTTTTGAAGGTTCAGCAAATATTGAAATAGTTATTCGGTTGAACAATCATAGCCGCTCAATGAATCACTGAGACAGCAGTTGAAGCAGTTTTAAATCCCCCCTCCCCCCCGAAAAAAACAGTATTAAAAGTTTCATATCTCAGCTGTTTTTAATTTCAGAAAATAGGGCATTTTTAATATTAATGTGCCCAAATATTTTAATAAACATATGAAATTAATTGCATTTATGAATATATTTCCTATTTTTAAAATTTCAGTAAGCATATTTCTCAAATCTATTGTATACACAATTTAGCCTTTATTAAATACATTTAAATCGAAGGAATGTTCAAATGAAAAAGTAAGAAAAGACGGAATAAATGAAGACATTCTTCAAAGCATACACCATAAGCCCTATCACAATGATCCCATTGATTAATGAGCTGAAGTATTCCTTGTCACTAAAATTCCCGTGACAGTGACGAGACCCAGTCCATCACAACCTTCTTGTGATCGCCGTCCAAGCTCTGCTACTTATTGATTTCTTTGACCAGAGAAGAACCATTAACTTCGATGTATACTGTGAGACACTCCGAAGACTACGCAGGTTCATTAAGAACAAAAGACTGGGGCTATTCACGGAGGGTATAGTTCTGCTTCATGACAACGAGCATATATATGTCTCCACAGTCACATACGTGGAATTGGCCACGTTCAAGTAGGAGCAGCTTGAACATCCCCCTCCCCCCTACAGCCTGGGACCTCTGCTATTTTCAAGTGTTTGGTACCCGGAAAATTCATCTGAAAGGGAAGCTTTTTAGTTAGAATGGCGAACTCGAGGACGCTATGAATATTCACGAACACAAAAATTCAGGAAATAAGGAATCTTTCGGCCCATAAATCAAAGCGATTGTGTGCTCAAGCCTATGGTATATGCTTTGAATATATTCTTCATTTATACAATTAGTGACGTTTCGTACCTTTTTATTTGAACAGCCCTTGTGTATTTGAAACCACTTTGCTTCTCAAAGGCTCCCTTCATAAATTATAAATAAAAGCTCTAAAGATAAATATTTGTGACAAAATAATTGAAACTGAAAGAAATCAGAAAAATCGAAGCTGTTGCCTTAACTAGTCAGATATTTGTTGCTTAGAAAATATTTAACATTAATCAAATCACATCTTCTATAGAGAAGACGAAATTTGATTTTTAATGGAATTGAAAGATTGGCACTGATATGATGATATAAGGAACTGTTTAATCTTGTTTTTGGAATTTATAAGAATTAAAGCAATTCCTTTAATTCTAATCTTAGTACTTGACGAATGTATGTTAAATAGGAAGTCCATTAGCATAAGTCTATTCTTTTCTCTTCAAAGAGTTTCCCCTGGTATTATTTGGATAAATCAAACTTTTAATTAATTCTCTGTTGGGGTGTGAGTTAAAAGAGTAAGATTCCAATTTTCGCATTGTGTTCCTTTGAAGACAGTATCAAATGGTAGATTGAATTTCTATATTTAGAAACCTTCTTTGTTAAAATTTAAGAAATCACAATATCAGATTTCATTTTAAATACTTTTTGTTTAAATAATGAAAATTCCTAAAAGTAATTCAATAAAAGTAAATTTATAAGACTTAATAAAGCTTTAAAATTAAAGGTATAAGAAAACAAAAAGTTGGAATTTCTCTTTCAAGTCTTTATGTTTTAATTACGCTGAAAATTTCTTTTTGACTAAAATATGTCGAAATGCATTTAAAAGTTACATTAGATATAATGAATGGCTCAACTAAAGATTAAGCATTAAGTTCATAAATTAATTTTATATTTTCGGAAATGTATACCAGTGGTGATGTTTTATAGGATTGTCTGATCCAAACCTACAAGTTTAAAGGTATGAAGTAACTACTTAAATTTATATGTATATATTTGATGAAACAAGAGAAAATGGTATCTTCAAATCTTTCATTCGTATTTTATATACACTTATTATATCAGGGAGAGGTGACATGGCATGAATTACAATAGCTACCAAATATTTTTTTTGGAGTCAATTAGCATTTTCACGGTATTTGTTGCGTCATGCTGGATGAGCTAATTAGCATTAATTTCTGTCATTCATTAATAGTATCAAAAAATTGAGTTTGTGTTTTAGACACATTTTTCTTAAGCAATTTAAAAAAAGGCACAAAATTTTATTTCTAATCACGAAATCTCATAACAAATTTATAAGTCATTGTGTTTTTGAATTATGGCATTTACATTTTTCTGAAATTCAGAGCCTGTCAGCCAAAGTTTGAGGTTGGCTAAAAGCCTTACATGTATGTATCCTTTAAGTGTTAAATCTGGGTGCAGAATTTTATCTATATTGATATTTTTATTTTGTAAGTATAGCGATATTCGAGCAGTCGGATAAACGAGCTTCCTCTCAGTAGATTTAACTCCAAATTTAATAGAAATCCGAAAATTTGGTGTAAATAGTATATATTAAATATCAAATGACTAGCTGAAAGTGTTTTTGATATTCATCATTGAGGCATACAGATGAGTGCTTGGTGGCCTGGTGGTAAGGTATCGGCTTCGAAGCCGGAGGGTTGCAGGTTTGTGGCCCGATTTTACCGAAGAACCAAAAGAGAATTTGATGCAACAAACATCCTGGAGCTTGTGTGGAAGTTTGGAGAGGGAGGTGCTAGCTCAAGAGTCGTCATCGTTATCTGTCCAAGGTTCCAAATTTCGTGGTCCGTTCCAAAACATCCATAGCGTTGCTTCAAAACGGGCTTTAAATATATAACTAAACAAAGCGGAGACAGAGAGAGTGAAGGATATTTTCTAAAAATATGTCAGAGAAGTTTAAAACCTTGTACTTCTTCAAAATCTCAACTCTGAAATTTTTAGCGTTAATTATACTTTCACAGTAATAGGCATATGAAAAAGCAAAAAGTAATTAATGAAAAGTAGTCAATAAAGATTATTTTATATTAAAATATAGCTTGGTATGAATTGTGTATTTATTTCTAGAAGTAGAGGTATTTAAATTCATTGTAATTTCGTTTACTTAGTTACTCCAAAAAATGTTAAAAAATGCCAGAAAAAATATTTTTTTACTCAAAATAAATGTAAATAAAATTGCATTAGATGGATTGTATGGCTTTTTTTGGATATACTCAATATTATAAAATAATAGTAATACTAAAATAGAACAAAAATTCTATTTTCTATGTTTTTCCATTTATATGGATAGAGTTACTTGCTTATGACTGTATTTTCAACACAGTAAGAATGTTCTGATTGGGTAATTGTAAAAGCTCATTTTGCACATACTCGATTCAGATGCCACTGACATATATATTTATCACATTTCATGCATACATTTTGAAGTTTATTGTCTGACATAGATGCATACTAGAAAGCAACGACATCTTTTTCTGCTTGTGTTCAACATATTAAAATTATGTTTTTTCAGCAGTAGAACATTTGAAGTCTTCCTTCACTTGCGCCCTTTTCTCTTTGCGAGTTGAAACATCTTGACGTGGAAACACATCTCTTCTGCTAATATAGTCTTTGTATTAATGCTATTTTTAGAATTTCAATAAAATTCTGTCATCGCATCACTGTTGAATTTTTTATGATTAAGATGGGGTAATATGTAAACCGATAAAGGTTACTGTAAGGCTCCCGCTTCTCAACTCTCAACAAGGAAGGTTTCAAACCGGTCCGGAAAAAGGTCACGTGCTGTCCCAGGGGATGAAACGCTACTAAAAGGGACCAAGAGATAAGGACGAGGGACGTTGGAAGAATATCGTGTCGTTCGCCATGAATGGACTTAATATCTCCGAATGTTTTTTATGTATATTTTGTAAATATAAAACTAATACAATAATCAAGAATATGATTTGTTCATGTACTTATTTCGATACAAAGTACACTATGGGAATAGATGATCAACAAGATTATAGTGGATTCAGATATTGCCACAAGGTAATGGATTAAACGTGGGTGCAGCCATCTTGAAGGTAAAGAATGCAGAATACGCGTGGAGATAGAGGAAGGAACTTTACTGTTATAAACTCAGTAACATGGTTTTTTCCACTTATTTCCTAAAATGTTTTCCTTTTATATTTAAGTCATGATGACAATTTCCCCGATGTCTTTTTCAATAAACAATCGAAAACCAGACAGTTTGTAATCAATTTTTCCCCTAACACCCTTAATAAGTCCAGGTGTAAGGTTAAATATATCCTTCAACATATTCTTACTTACTTGCATAAAAGACTTACTTCTGAATTGATTTATGTCTATAAAAATAGTTGCTCATAAATTATACACTGGGTTGAATTATCTTTATAAAAATTAATGTTTTCCATAAATTATATACTGGATTCAGTTAGAAGAATTGATATTGTCCATAAATTGATTTTCTTCTGAATTACCATCTCCGTCGGTAAATACAAGGGGCTTACCAATGAAATGGCGCGAAACCCCAATGTGGCATAAATGAAGACTTCATTCAAAGTGTATACTATAGACCTGGAAGCAGCAATACCATCAATTAACGAGTTGAAGGATTTCTTATTCCCAGAATTCTTGGGACAGTAACGAGACCCAGTCCTTCACAGTGTCTTTCAGTTCGCCGTCCGAATTAAAGTGCTTCACTTTCAGATGTTTTCAATACATGAAAATGGCAGGTCGGCATGATCGGGTTGTAGGGCAGATGGTAGACCTGATCCCATTTGTACTTGTCCAACTCCGTATGTTGGACCCAGGAACTGTGTGGAACCGTGTTATCGTGGAGCAGAACCACATCTTCCGTGGTTCTTTTGTCCTTGATAGTACTGCGTAGTCTTCTTAGTGTCTCACAGCAAACATCGGAGTTAATGATTCTTCTGTACTCTAGTAGTTCAACATAATGTGGTAGACTGAACGTCAAAAAAAGACGATGTGCAACTCCTAACTTGCTGACGCTACGGTTTTGACCAATTTAGGGGGAGGTGACGTCGTTTGCTTCCACTGCATGCCGTCTCGAATTTTCTCTGGCTAGTAGTGATGGCACCAGCTCACAGGACCTAAGACAATCCGTTCCAGGAAAGTGGTTTTTTTATGATACCGATACAGATTTTGATGTGCTATCTCCATTATTGTTCCATTTGTTGGTAGCTTAGCTGCTACGGATGTCCACGCTGTTCCAATGTTGACATCTACCTTCGCAGCCAAAATTTGCAATGTGACACTCCTATCACTTTTCACTAGGTCGCCTACCTTGTCAATGTGTTTGGCCGTGATGACTTAACTTGCCTGGCCTAGTCTGGAATCATCAACCAAAATCCCGGACTGCATGAAAACGGGTGCTCCTTTTTTCTCGCTGACTTATCTGGAACACAGTTTTCCCAGTATGTAGTGACCATCCGGCGGTGAATAGTGGTTAGTGTACAAGCCACAGAATTTTAATTATTTTTATTCTTTTGTGTCAATTTTTATATAATTTACAACTGCAAAAGTTCCAAGGGAAAAGTTTTTACAACACTTTTAAAAAACAATAAAGCTTCCCGATGGATTTGACTGTTCCGGGGGACCTCCCGGTTGCCTGGGTGATTCTTCTACCTAGTTCGACATATTTTCCTTATACCCAGCTCCGGTAGGCATGCGGGCAGTGTGTCTTTACCTTCCGCTGTCAGAAATCGAATAACGCGATGCTAATCCTTAATCCTTGCATTTTGTAATGTGTTTGCAATCCTGTCTTCACATGTACTGACAAGCTAATCGAATTGCTCTGTTTATAAAATCCTTTGCTCTCTCCTGCGCATGCGGACGTTCGCGTATGCTCCGACATATCCCGGAGACTTGAATCGCATCCCTAGATATCTCGCTATGTTCTGCCACAGTGGCATCGGTAAATAAGTTAGCAGTTACGTTGTTCAGACGTTTCATACCTTCTAATTTGAACACTGTTTGTAATTCAGAAGCTCCAGTATATCTAGTAGCTTTAGGTATGAGGTTTAAAATATCATGCGACAAGCATTTATTTGCTAGCAAAGATTACATTCTTTTATACTGAATTGATTTATCTCTGAAAAATAAATCTTCTCCGTAATTTCAATTTGTTTTGAAGTATCATCTTCTTCCGTAGATAATTAAGAAGATTCAGAAATATTGTTTTCTGATTCCAGCAATACAATTTCGTTATCATCTGAAGCAGCTGTTAAAATACCATGCATTTCTTCTTCTAATAAATATCTCTCTACGTTTGAATTAATTAAAAAAATCACACTTATAAGCTGAAATTGGTAAAATAATTATTCATAGGGCAATTTTAATACCCTGACCCTTTACAAAGGAAAAAAGAAATCCCTTGAAATACTTTTTAATACTTCTCACTGGTTACGACATTAACACTTGTCTAGGCAATCAGAGGCTTAAGCTTCGAGGGAAATAAACTCAAATAATTTTTTAACATTCACTACTTATTCTAGACGTTTATGTATAGACCTTCACCATAACGCACTTTTAGCATTAAAATGTGTTTAAAAAAATATTTCACACACACACACACACACACACACACACACACACACACACACACACACACACACACACACACACACACACATATATATATATACAATATTAAATCTATCCCTTTCAAACATGACTCGAACCCATTATACATGTAAATTATTAGGCCTAGATTGCTATTAAAACAAACTACAAAACACGAATTTATTTCACTGAAGTTCAAAAAAAAAATACTAAGCTATTTTTTGTAATTTTATTATAGAATTAAATGTCTTTTGAGTCTAAATAAATTCAAATATAGCAGCAGCAGGGTAAAATACTTAAGTGCATTCAAATAAATAATAATGCAGTAGGCAAAAAAATTATGTTTCATATAATTATCACAGGATTATTCTTCATATTAAATACAGTTTCTTTTTATGCTAAAATTGATGACAATCACTAAGAAATATAAATTCTTCATTTATTTTTAAATATTATTGCAGATTGCATGAACTTTCTAATGAATTCCTATGCTTATGAATCTGAATAATATTTATGAAATATTTCTTGATATTGTTCTCGATTAAAATTATTAAGATTTTTTTTGTAAAATCCAAGCTTTAAATTCTATTTCCTCATGAGAGGATATATTATTACTATTTTCTAAGTTTCACCTGATTTGTGAAAGGCATATAATATTCTACACACACACATAAAGCCAGATGGTATATTTTTTTTCAAAAAGAAAATCTTTAAATTTTGCCATTTATATGGGTTTTTTTGCATGAATACTTGAAGCGTATGACCAAATTCAGGTTGTAAGAAGCGAGTTTAAACGTATTATTTAGATGGTCAATTCCAAAAGTATTTTTGTAAACACTTTTTGGAAAAATTCTAAAAAAAATTTCTGCTAACTAAGAAAGTGCTTGAATACTTTTTTCTCATACAACGAATAAGCTGCAGTGATGGCAATTTCATAATATATTGTCAAAAATATTTATTTTCTCTCATAAAAATTCCAGTTTAAAACTTCCAAATAGCAACATCAACTATCATTCGCTTTTTGTCTTCAGTCTAGAACTTTCAGCATTATATCGAGATATGCTTGCAAGACATTGAAAATTACAAGCCGACTCTTTTACAGAGCTGTTTGTAAGCAGAATTGATTGATTTCGAAATCCAAGCAACACGTGAGGAAACCAGGGCTGGAAGAATAATTTAAAATTAAATATTAATATAATCTATTCGGGAGAGTTTTGTAATAAATCTCTCCATGATTAATCATATAAAATGTAATTAATCATATTAATTACATTTCCTGTGATTAATTGCATGAAGTAATCAACACTGTCATGAAATATACCTTCATGAAAATATTGATTACTTGATTACATAAGGAAGCGTAGAACACAATTTAGCAATAAAATTAGAATTATTCGCTGGAAGCAACACGCAATATAAGGATATCAAGAACTTGCATAAAATCTGTTGTATTCAGCATTTATAAATTTAAGTAAGATTTAGAAGATTTAAAATGTTCTGAAATATAAATAAAAATATTGAAATTAAAGAAAAATAGCGTTTCTTAGAATACAACATATGAATAGATAAATAATACAATGGATTAATAACTGGCTCATGGGATATAATAGCGAAGATTATTTATATTGCTGTATCTATAAATATATGTTATATAAAGATTACTTTACTTATATTATTGTTTATTTCTTGCTCTGATACATACATTAAAGAAACACAACCGCATTTCTTTGCAAAAACGTATCCAACTATATAGACGATAAATCTAACTTAATATCTTTTTTTTAAAAAGTATGGAAATGCAATATAATATTTTATAAAATTTTTTATAAGAATAATATTTTATGATGACACAATAAAAATTTTATTTAAAAATCATTGTTTCTCCACAAATGTTTGTGATGTTTTTCGCTTAATTCAAGTATTATAATGAGATCATTCAAATGAGTCTGGTTCTATAAATTCCGAACAAAGCGCAAAGAAACTCAAAATAAGAAAAAAAAAAAACCAAATAGCTTGTAAGACTGTTTCTTTCATTATTTCGCATTCAGCTGAAGGATTACGCTAAAAACAATAATTAAAGTGTAGCAAATGGCATAATAAATCATTCTTTTTTTTAAGAACATAATTGGTGAAACGACCATTAATAAATATTATTCTGTGACACATGGGTATTTTAGCACAGTCATATGTAAACCCACATAGTAAATAATTAAGGAATGCATTAAACATAAACAACGTCTGTCTGTTTTGGAGTAAATCAATTCAGCCTTATAAACAGTTCCTGTTTAGAGGGGCAATAGCGGCTAAGATACATAAAATATATCGTATAATTTTAGTAATCCTTTTTTACTATAGAGCTCATTAAAATGCCTTTTCAAAAGTGAGAAAAAAATTACCCCCCCCCCCTATCCTAAAAAATAATCTGATTAATGACACAGAGATTAATAAACACAGCAGACAAGTAATAAATTGACCTTAATAATAAGAAGTAATTAAAACAACAGTTTGGGAAGCATAAACAAAAATGAAGTGGTGAAATCTATATAGAAATATATTAATTCTGTGCTACTTTCTGTTTCCATACTAAGGATTAATCGTTAATATTACTTTGTGCAAATCTATAAATAAAAATCAGTTGCATCTAACTAATTATGTATGTAACATATAATGATAATAATATTAAATGCATCTTATTATTATTTATAAATAATTTAACATCCTAACAAAAGTTTGAAGTCATCAGACTTGCTGCATCTTTTTTACTTTATTTGCCTTTATTCATTTATTCTTGCAACATTTCGAATTATCTTCTAAAAAGAATTTATTATACTCATAAAATATTTAAAGTGAGATTTCTAATGAATTGTTTATCATAAGTGAACGCAACTATCAGATAAATAGTATTTTTCAACGAAGAAACTTAACTTAATAGATTATAATGAGAATAATTTTAAACCCAATCTTGCTAATATCAAACAACGAAACTTTGGTTTCCCCAAAATTTTTTCGTATAAAATCCAATAAACTTGCCATGCCAGAGAACGTTTTACATGGTATTGGCATACAATATTTAAGAAGTATTAACGTTTGGCATAATTTAGAATTTTTCTTAATCTAACATATCATTCTTGGCGTTGAGTTATTTAGCAATTAATACCTAGCATATCGTTAATTGAATCCGAAAACCGAATTTCTGGTTTAGACATGTTGTAAAACACGTAGTACCACTTGTAGTAAAAAATACCCATCTAAAATCTAATAGAGTTAAGTAATTGGATTTTAGAATTAAAAGTTTATTTTTATTATTTACTTAAAGCGAAAAACAATCAACCCACAGTTGGATTTGGCTCATAATTTGGATGGTGTCTACATATAACTCTGTGTATCGCATTTTATACATCCAGCTCTCCTTGTATTGTATTTATCATGTTAACTTGTATTCGAAAAGGCTGATTCTTCTGAACATATCTTACTAAAAATCTGGTAGATTTATTTGATGGTAAAACATCATACCGAATTTCAGTTGACTATCTCAAATCATTTTTTAATTATTTTTACCGCAGTCAAACAGATGGACATTTTCCAAAAATGTGTTTCTAGGAAATCAGAAACGTTGAAACGATCTCGAGTTCAAATTTTTTGATGATCACTTTATTTTATCTATACTACGCATATGAGAAAATAGAAGTAGAAGTTTCAAGGCCTTTGAAAATACAGTTTTTATCTTTCTTTAAGTCATTTATACAACGTATTCTAAATAGAAGTAATCTATTTTTAATAAATTTTTGATATTTATGAAAAATCTAAATAAAATTTATATTCGATAAAAAATAGAACGAGTGAGAAAAGTTTTGTATATAATTGTAAAGCTATTAAAGGAAAAGATCTCACGTTTCCCAGTAATTTGGGATGTAAATAAATAAATAAAACTGGGAAGAGATTTACAAATAAATAGAGGACAATTAAGGCACTTGATGTACATTTATTATCTTCAACTCCTCTGTCTAAATAATTCTTCTTATTATCATAGTGCTGTTACGTAAGCAGGAAGGGAGATCATTATTTGTTGGAAGAAAAAAATATCCTCCTCTTCAACGTCACGGCGAAGAATAAAAAATGGGGATTGTACGAAATTGACTATTGATGAACGAAGAAAACAACACAATGTATGAGACACGAAGAAAATGGAATATCAAGTATTTTTAGGATGAGTAGTTGCCAGAAACATTTCAACAGCTCAAGTTTCTTTTGTATATTTTCAGTTACCAAAACTATTAAATTAACAACTAATATAAAAAAATTAAATTCAATCCCTGCTTAGTTCAACAAAAAAAAAATTATTCTAGTTACGTTTTATTACATTTTATTTTTCAAACAAAATATTAAGTATTAAACATTAAGTACCAAAACATTATTGATTTTCGCGAGAATTGAACTCACATTCTTTAACTTCACGTGAGAAAAAATGCAGAAATTCTTGCATGTTATCCAATGAGCTACTGTCTGCTGATTTAAATTTTTATTACCAACTACTAAAACTCTATTTAAAGTATTAAAAATTAATTAAATTTAATTAATGAATTAATATTAAAAATGTATTAGCATTGAGTGTCATCCATTAAGAGCCTAAGAAAAATGTATCTGAACTTGAGGGGATGAATAAAATATATTTTATTAATGACTGAAAGTTTTAACAAGATATATATATATATATATATATATATATATATAGGGTGAGTGTGAACTAATAGTCGGAATTGAATGAAAATGAATTAAAAATATGTAAAACTTTTTTTAATGCATAAATTGTGTAAAACATAACCATTATATGTAAGTCAGAAACATAACATTACTTAATGTGCAATTTTATTTTGTAGATAAGCAAACATTATATGTTTAAACTTCTTGTGATTATAAAATAATTGCATAATTACTGATAATTTTTTAATCCCCTTTCTACAGACATGGCCCAATCCAGTTGTGCAAGTTTCGTACTGGTGGGCTGGTTTCTGTTTCTAGTAAGGGATGTAGAAAGCATAGGGATGACCTTGTGTAAGAAATGTCTTTTATTTGATAATGGATTCTAACGCTTTCTTCTCTTTTGCGCATGCATTAGGAGGAGCTTAATTCGTCAAAATAGGGCTGAGAGGAAAGTTGAAAGGAGGGGATGTTTGCATTCAAGAAGAAAATAAACTCGCATTACTCACAGAATGAATTAAAATAATACGGTCAGGTATAACACGATATTCACATACACGTAAAAAAAGGGAACAAAAAGTATCTAATAGGGTAAAAATAAATGCCAAAGAATGACTAATAATTCCAGAAATACGCTCATTATTCCGCGTCTCTAAACTTAATAAGAGTCATCAAAAAGTGGAGCTTAATATGAAATGTTTAGGACTTCTCCTCAAATAGGGATAACTCTGATCAATACTCAATAAACTTGCAAAGCGTTAGTCAGTAGAACAAAATTGATATGAAGAATATTTCTTCTTCTCTTCCTTAAATTTTTTACATTTTATTTCTTATATTATGCAATAAGTAGAAATTAAGTGTTATTCAAATGAAATTCATTGAAAAAAAATTTTAGTGGTAACATTTGAAATATATATTGATTTTTCTAGCTACTTAGTCTGTCATGATAAAAATCTATTTAAAAAAATAGTTTCTAGAAAGAAAAAAATGTATTTTTCAATTCTCCAATTTATATAGTCTTAATATATGCACAAAAAACAATTAAAAACAATTTTTGAAGCTTTTTCGTTTGCAAATTGGGCTATCAGAGGGTCAAACTTTATTGAAATAATGTGAGGACTTATAGACAACAGCTTTTTGTTCATGATCTGGAATAAAATTTTGAACTCTCTAATACCAATATCAAAATTTTGTCATTAGGTCACTCTGAATGTCGCGAATGGAGATAGAACAAGTAGACAAAAATATGTTATATTATCTAAAACATTTTGCGTTTTAAAATCAAGATAAAAATGAATAATTTTTCCTATTTTCAAACATTCACTTTTTTAAAGAAACAGGATTCTAAACACCCATTCTAATTATTGAATTATTCTGTTGAAATCTACAAAGCTGAACTATTCGTATTTGTTGAGAGATGATAGTAATAAGCCATTTGTAGAAATTATATTCTATAATCTGAAACACAATATAGTACTTGCTCTAATGGCATTAGTTGAATAGGAAATGTATGTTTTTCTTGCTAACAAAGCATTGACGTTTTTTTTTTTCTAAATCAAATTTTTTCCTAAAAAAAACAGAATCCATCTAAATAAATATTTTTTTACCAAATGTTTTTAATAAGAAAAAATTTCTTATTTATACTTGGAATATATTGCTTAATTTTATCGTATCTCTTGCATTTTGGTATCTTCAGTAATTGACCAACATTCATATATTTCACTAACTAGCTCTGGCTTTAGGAAGTTCTGGAATGGAATGTGAAGCATATTTTCACAAAGGAGACATAATGATCAAGGGAAATGTCAACAGAATTTTGTTAGAAATTCAGTGCAGCCTCTCAAACACAGGAAAGTGCAATTATCTATTCCTGATTGAGACAGGTTCTATGCTTGTAAATGAGCTCATTCAAATTTGGTGGACTGCATTCTCTATGAATTGAATACAGGCTTTTCTATTGCATCTCACAGAAATTGAAATGTCTCAACTTCGTCATTTAAAGATATTATATAAAACTGCACAACAAGGAACGATGAATAATATTCTCAGTTCGTATTATAGGTAAATAATAAATAATGGCATACTTATTACAAATTTATCATTATTTTATATCGTTTTGCAAAACTAGGTCTTATATATATATATATATATATATATATGCTTTTTTAATTACGGGTAAATAAACAGTTTCTAGAATTTTGTCCTAAAATGAATATTTTATTACATCTATACATAGTGGTATCACACGAGGGATTAAATGCTCAAAATAATATCCCTGTCGCAACAGTGAATGGATAGATTTTTGATGGATTTTTTAAATGGATAGTTTTTGAACCAGAAATGCAAATGTTTGTTTTGATAAATTTTGTTCATATGAAAGGAAAATATTTAAAATTGCTAACTATGTTTATGTAATATGTTTAGCTGTAATATCGATTCCTTACGCAGTAAAGCTCATAGCAATTCAGAGAAATTTATAAATATTTCTAATAGATGTTGAATGGATGCCAGTTTTGTGATTGTAGGATTTGACGTCAAAGTTAGAATACATTTTGTGAATAATTTGAGAAATTCTTGAATAAAAGTCAGGGTTCTCGAATATACAGGAGCTTAGAATATATTTCTGTAAATGCCGGAATTCACAAATCTTTATAGAAAATTCCGTGTTATGTTACAGAATCTCTGAAAATCCCAGAGAATTGAGGAGTTAGTAAAGTGAATTCTCCTTTTGGAGTGAGGTCGTAAAAAACGCTCTCTTGTTGCCATTCGAAGGAAAATGGGTTGCTGTATTATTTAATTAATCATTTGTTAATTGCATGTGTGTTATTAATTTTTTCTTCTAGGTCTGTCTGTTCATCGTTATATTTAATTATTGGTTTTCATGCCTTTAGGTGGAAAGAAGAGTCATTTTTTTAATTGAACATGAACTGAAATTCTCATTATATGCTCATCGTCTGTTGAGTATATGATCTATCAATATCGTGCTAAAAATGTATCAAATCAGAAATAAGTGGAGAATAAATTAAGTTAAATCCTTGTTGTTCATACTTTTCTCTATGTCTAGACTTTCAATTTAGTATTTCGGATTAATTTTAACACACTTACCTTTATTTAGTTATATATATTTAAAAAATGAGTTTTACAAATAATAACATTATAGTATCTTGCTTTCTTTTATATTTAACGACGGAATAAGTATACCATTTAATTTATTGCTATACAATCATTCTGGAAATA
Source organism: Argiope trifasciata (assembly GCA_026543055.1). NCBI lineage: Eukaryota > Metazoa > Arthropoda > Arachnida > Araneae > Araneidae > Argiope > Argiope trifasciata. Next base: position 163,776 of record JAPMOQ010045887.1, on the reverse strand, counting down.
TTAATTTAGCTTCAAAACGTAAATAGAATAGAAAAAAAACGATTGTGCATTCTTCCAATTTCTTTCACTCATGGTGAAATAATATATTGATACTTTAAAATCTGTAGAGTATATGTACATCTATAATAAGTACAGTATATCTCTAATTTTGTTTCTATTTCTTCATAGGAAATATTAATAATTGAGATATGATTTAAAATACAGCACGTGCCTACATTATTATAAGTAGTATGCAGGGTTTAATTCGTAATGATTAAGACACTTAATGGGTATTAAATTGATAAAAAATTCAGTTTAAAATTTAATTTGAAATTCTCAGAATACTGAAATATTTCCTTTTTTTGAGAAGACGAAAGTTAAACTGAAGAACTTCCTGTAAAGACAAAGTTAATGAACTTTCTTTCAGAATTTATTGAACTGGGTATACAGATATAAATGTTTTTAGTCCCACGAGATAATTGCATATATTGTATAAAGAAATTTAATTAAAATATATTGTATTTTGTATAAAATACTTAGAAATAGTTTAACAAAAGGCCTTAGAAACTTGTTAAATTTAATAGTTAATGACTTTTCCAAGAACAGATGCATTTTTTCTCTGTAAAGACATTTCTGAAAGTACTGTAGCAAGAACTGAAATTGTCATTGATTTTAATTAATTTTTTGAACATCATATATAAAATAATTAAAAATGTTTTAATAATTTTTTTTAATTTTATATATGCCCAAAATAATATAATTAATATGATCACGCATTTTAATGTTGAATTGCAAATTAGCCATACGATTAAACATAGTTTGAATTAAGTTAAACTTGAAGTATAAAATAAAATACAAAATACTAGACAAATTTGAAAAAACTATTTCTATTCAATTATAGTTTTATCTCTCTGATAAAAAAATGACGGTGAGTTTACACGAGGTGCCTCACTATCACTCACGGTACCTCACCATTACTTTATTAGTAATTAGTCTCACCTTTCCACTAGTAATTTCTGTTACTAACTATTAATTAGTGCAGTCTTGTTTCTTCAATTTTCATTGTAGTTTTGAAGAAAAGTCGAAAATAATACTATTTTAATATAATGTTATTTGAAATCAACTATAAATAAGTTAGTTGAGGTAAAATAGTATATTTTCAGATTAATTCTATTCTTAAATTTATAATGCCAAAAAATCCACCAATTACATGTTCATGTGTTATGACATGTACCAAAAGGTAAAAAATAAACCGAGTTATTTGCGTTTATGATTGTTCGTGAGAAAACAGAAATAAAACTTTGAAAATAGTAAGTAAATGAAGACATTATGTGAATAAAATATATTGAAGGCACTTCCCTCAAAATATTTGAATAATGTAAAAATTAAACTTTTTCATTTAATATTCAAAATATTAAATGGCAGAGTGCAATAAGTAAAGTATCAAATGTAATGTGCAGCATTAATATGTAAAGTATCAAAATTCCTTACTTTCAATTCTTTACATTTTTATCAACCTCAGTATTATCTGCAAAATACAAGTAAATTAGAATTTTCTTAAACAGTTAGAGGGATTTAATTTGTATTGTCATCATAAATTGCCCATCATTATTGTCTTCGCTATTATAGATATTCATAGCAATTTGTTAAAAGAATTCATAAAAGTAAAGTAGTTCTTTGCTCACTACAGAAATATTTAAAATATCTTTTTGCAAATCATAGTGTTAAGGAATTCCACCAGCGTCAAGTTTGTTCATAATATATTGTAGTGGATGCATGGTTTGAGGTAGACACAACCAACAGACCTTAGTAGAAAAACAACTGCGGCGTTTATTTAGACGAAAATAGACATCACAAAGACGACAAATATTTACAGAGGACAATTATATACAGCAGAGATGGATTCAAAGGACAGCACAAAAGCACTACAGCAGACAGTAGCACAGACGTAGAAATTCGGTGGGAGCACACAGCACACAAAGCGGTCAGACAGAATTCAGCAGGAGAGGGGCGTCTCAGAACTTTGCTCTAGGGTCTCTCTATAAGGTTGAAACTCCCTCTGTCTCTTATCGCTTTAGCTGCTGACTCACTTCACGATCAAAGACAACAGCAATTCAGTATTTTACTGTTACTTCGGTATTTTCTCGACGACTCCGACTACTTTTCACAACGACTCTCGATTCACAACTACTCGTCGGTTCAAGACTTCTAGCCCCAACCAATTCAAGACCTCTCCAACTTTAGAGTGTCGACCTTTTATAGTTTCCGGGAGGTGGGGCCAGAATCTTCATGGGCAATCAGGGAATATCTGGAAGTATCTGGGTTCCAAATGTATGAATCGGCAAAATTCTCGACGTTTAGAGTATTGACTATTTTGCCACCAATGTCACTAAATCACAAAAAGGTCGCCAAGGTTTGGTATCAGTGATGCATCATCAGGCAGCATCCAATACCGATTTCTGTAACTTTTTTTCTTATGATGATATTATTCATACGGGAAAGCAAAATTACAGTTCAGGAATAGGATCTGTTAAATAAAGTCATCAAGTTTTTCATATGTCTCAAAATTTACAAATATTGGTATAGGCAATTTGTTAGTAAAAAATATCTGGCTTTTTAAAGTCCCATTATATTTTTTTTCACTATCTTTTCTTTTTCTTAATCGAATTTCTCTTAGTTATTTTTCATCACTTTGTTGCTTTCATTTGCTTTGGGTCATCATTGCCACATAAGTAATCGATTTGTTCGGCATATACCTTCATTGGTTCAAATTTTTAAGTTTGTAACAGAAGGCCACAAATGTTGACCTGATAACCTATCAAGACCAACACGGCCGGTTGATTCACTACCTAATTCATTAATATAATATTGGGAAGGAAAAAAATGCTTCTGTCAGCATTTATGAACGCTTTATAAGATAACTAGCTGTTCCAGTAGTGCCAAGACTTCTTCACCAATTCAAATGGAAACAAACATTAAAAATAATTGAAAAACGTCTTAAAGCGGGAAAATACAAATATTTTAAAAGAATAAATTACATTTCTTATTTTTTTTATAATTTTAAAATATTGAAATTTTGTTAAATTGCTATTGAAAATTACTACTAATAATTTTTAAATAGTAAAAAATTTGCATTTTATTTAATTTTCATTCGAAAAATTATGCTAAAACTTTTATTGAATTGAAAATCGAATTCTCTGAGAGAAACTGGGAAGAACATAGCTATGGGATCTTTCATGTCCTAATTGCTAAAAAATTATTACTCCAATCGCTAAAAAAACTATTTGGATTTTATAATAAGGATTTTAATTGTATATACATATATATGAAATGCAATTTAAATTATTTATTTAAAATATTGTTCAATTCCTTTCCTTGGCATCGTAAACAGTGTAGTTCTTTAAGAGCATAAAAGCAAAAGGAGATTCAGTATGCATTTATAGAATGCCATCTATTAATAAAAAATATGGACTATAAAGCTTGAAAGTAAAAGAATTAGTACAATTCTAATGTCCAAATATTTTTTTATATAAAAGTTTTGTATTTTTAGGAGCCGACGATCAAAAAGAACATAATATATTAAAAGGTTAAAGAGGTTTTTATATATAATGAAAGAAAGCTTAATTTACAAAAATCTCAGCTTTAAAACTAAAAAAAAAGCTTAAATAAAGTGAATTGGATTCCGATATTCTTTTTCACACTTTTTACTTATTATTATAGACGTTGCATAAAAAAAATCCTTTGACATTATCAACAGAGAGCAAATAAAATGGTTAAATTTCTAGAATATGTGCTCTTTAAATTTTAAAGTACTCAAACATTCTCTTTTTTATTTGTAAGGTACATGCGTCATCTAAAGTAAACCTTCACTTATATATACCAAGTTTCTCTCAAGAAATTTTACTGAACAACTTTTGAATAAAGTATTTCAAAGAAAATCCTTACAAACTTTTTTAATAGGTTTCTGAATAATTTTATTTAACTTTGAGTGCATATAAAATGATTTCCTATTCTGTTGAATGAAAACTATCTTTCACCATTATCTTCTGCTCCTAATTCAGGAAGATTTTATTCAAATTCACTTATGCAAATATTTTGGATTCTTTATTTAAAGCTTTAAAGTGCTCTTGTAGGATTTGGTTATAAATATAATTTATTTTTCTATGTGTAAACTTTTCTTTCCAAGTGAAACTTTTGAATAATGTAAGTAGTGAAGAGAATAGGTTAAATATTCTTTACAGTAAATGTTTTTCTTAAACTAATAGCTGTATAGGGGTTATATTTTAAAAATTATTTTTTTGTGTTAATCAAAATTTTTAAGAATATATTTTACTATTCCGTGCTACAAAGTAGCAGCGTTCCGACTGACTGCTTGAAATCAATTTTCAGAATCTTTCTACGAAGTACTTTTCATCTGACTACGTTCGGAATGTCTTTTGTTAAATGATGTAAAATTAAAATATTTTTGAATTTTTACAGAACACAATTATCAATTACAAGAAAATATCAATGGTGCCAAAATATTCTAATTAAATGTAAAATAGTATTTAAAGATTAGGAAAATTTGAATTTTTTAATAAAAACAGCTATAAAGTAAAATTCTTCTAGTTATAAGTTTATCAATAAGTTTGCTAGAATCCCAGTTGATACTTTTCCTGCTCCGGAATAAAACTGCATCTTTTCTTTTACCCTATCTTAAAAAAATAGAATAAAAGTGATAAAAATAATAATATTTTCAATATTTTTATTCATTGTGTTGCATTAAACGGATAGAAAGTTTTTAAATTAACTGGTAGCTTATTTTAAAGTTCAAGAGAATATTTAGAGAAGGTATTACCAGATTTTAACTAAAAACATGCATTAGGCTTAATTGAAGATGTTTTTCGTTAGAAAATTCTGCAGAAATTTAGATGTGAGGAAATCACATTAAAGTTTTAAAATAGCATTAAAATTTATATTATGTAGTTACAAAATTTAATAACACTTTTTAAAAAATTAAGCGATGTTTTGGAGGAAGTGATTCAGAAATTTAGTTTGTAGAATAAAAATAAATTTGATATTTATGTAAAAAAACAACAACATAGTTAAACATAATAATTATATGTTTTGTAGCCAGTATCCTTCTAAAACGAGGATACACCCAACAAAATAACCAAACTGCTCCTTTTCAAACAATTATAACTTGATTCATGTTCTCATAACCAGAAGTATAGCAAATTGTACCACAAATACATTATAATTCATTGTTTTTAGTGATAAAAATTTAAATTATCCTTTTGAAACCAAGCTATCTCATTTTCTGATTTTCTTGGCATGTGGTACAACAAATTGCTCCATAAATACACCATAATTCTATTCGTCAGAATTAAAAAAACACTAGTTTTACACCAAGATTTTTGATAATCCTGTGCTTTCCTTAAATTATCAATAAATGTTTGGGTATCACAGGTCACTGAGTGATATGCATGAAGGGAATGGAGATGCTGATCTGATTCCGATCGACCTCAAAAATTATTCAAAAACAAAATTTCCCAAATTAACATTAGACATTTTGGGTTACAAACCATAGAAATCCAATGTCAGTGGTTGCAAAAAGAACACACCTTCATAAACAGAATATTTGGGGCAAAGTAGCAATCCCCAAGCGAATGGTAAACGGCATCTACAGTAATGTCACATTCACAAAGACTTGTCGATTAATAAACGAAAGGAAGTAATATGATCGGACAAATCGTGTTTCACACTTTTCCTTATAACAAGGCAGGTGAATGTTTAAAGAACACCTGCACAAACGTATGATCGTGATTGTCTTATTCAATCTATCAAGCCTGGAGATGGATCTACCAGATATGGGCAGCCATGTCATGGCTTTCTGCTGAACCCTGAAAGCCTGGAAAGAAGGATGACTGGAAAAAAATATAGAAAATTTAGCAAACAAGGCCCATTCTATTATGTAAACTTTATTTCCAGCAAGAAATGGAAATTTCCAGGATGATATTGCACCTATCCATGCAACGAAAATTGTTCAATCTTGGTTTCTTAAGCATGGGGATGAAATCAAGTCACCTGGCACAGTCACCCGATCTCAATATAATTGAACCGCTATGGTATATTTTTGAGAATTAATCCTTTTGGTGGCGGCTCTCAGATTGTTATCCTAACGAAAAGCGACAGGCCTGAATAACTGGTTCAACCGTAAAAATGCCGCGGTTTGTTCAAATGGATTGCTTTCCCCTTTTGCGGTCAGTTCAGCTCTATAGAGGATTAACTGATTAGCCAACGTCATGATGTGAGGGACAGGTGTCGCTTATCGCAGTCTTTTCATTTTTACACCGTTTTTCTCTCAGTGTTTAGGCAGAGATTGAGAAACACATCGATTGAAATTAGAGAAAATGTGATTGTTTTTTAGAGGTTTTTCGATTATTTCATAAAACACTTCATAAAATTTACTTTAGGAATAAATTATCATCATGTTTGTTTTAATAGTAATCTAGTTTTTATATATTGAAATTGTTCGTCTAATTTTTTTTCGTTGCTATGTGTTTCTAATTTTTTTATTATTTTGTAGTACACTATAACTCTTCGAAAAATTACGTACAAGTAATTTAATAATAAAAAAAAACGTCTCAGAGCATTGCCAATTTGTTTTAATAATTTAAAATGCGTGTTTAAAACATTAATTGCGATAAGTAACACTACATTATAATTCTGTTTCTTCATTATTCAACAAAAAACGCGTAATTAGGAAACTTCATGCGATGTTCCACTTGAGATAAACCGATTTTCAGTATATATCTGCATGGATAAAATATTATAATTAAATATATTTTACCACAGTTAATTGACTACGTTTATTGACCAGTTATCCAATAATGCTGAAATAACTGGGCTATGCAGTTAATGCGCCTTGTGACTGTAACAAATCAAAATATTTCTTTGTAATATTTATGAAACAAATTCGGCCTAGAAATATGACTCACATAATACAGATTATTAAACATAATTAACCATTTGCGACAGGAACTTTTTGAATATCTCCGAAAAAAGTTCCTACAAAATATTAAGTACTGTTTTAAAATACATAAAAAATTTTGAAAAATCTCAGTTTTTATGTTTTTTTTATTGCAATCAAAGATCTCACTATTTTGGAATTGGATAGCGACAAACCGTGGAATAAACGAATAATTTTAAAAAATCTGAATTTAAATACTTTGCAAATACAGTTGCAATCAGCTTTTTTACTTACTGTTTTTGTCAATCAAAATTTTTAAATAAATACTTTCTTCTGCAAAACATCTAGAAATTTTATATTTTGATAGTCATATAATTCATACTATTTCAAATGCAGTACACCATTCTGTATTGCAAATTTTTTGAATTTCCTGCCCGCTTCTTGATAGTAAATCCTTAATTTAAAACATTATTGAAAAAACTTAAATTAATGCATAAATTTTTTTGTTGAAACCAATCAAGCCAATTAAATTTCTAAATACAGAGAATAGAAATAAGGATAACTTTTTACGTATAATATCTAATATTTCTTTTCAATTTTTGAAAATTCTCAAATGTTTTCTCATATCTTTTATTCAATAAAAATACGTCTGATTCAACTATAATTCAGTTAATTTTGAGAAAGCAATTTTGAGGTAATAAGAGCAATTATTTATATTTTTAATAATATATTATATTTTTGATTATTTTACAGGATAGACAAGAAATTTTTAAAAGTGAGAGCAACGTTGAAAAATTTTCTTCACTGCTTGGTTGTAAAATTATACTGTAGTTCAATTACAGCAAATTTCTAAAAATATATTAAAAGCTAGCTTTAACAGAAATATACTTATTTGGAAAAATAAGTCATGTCTTCGTATCTTCAACTTGAACAATAAAAATAAATCTAAGATGTAATATATGTGTAGAAAATAATGTAAACGACTTGAGTTATTTTATAACAATTAAATATGTTGCTGTTAAAATGTCTTAATATACATTCTTGAATAATACAAACAGAAAAATAAATTGCAGTACAAAAAATGAATCATTGAAAAGAAAATATTTTGAATTTTTTGATGATACAAAAAAATCGTTTTTATTATTCAATAATTTTGATAGTTCTGATGATAAACATTTCAAACCTCCATTTAATTTTTTATTAATATTTTTTTTTAATTTTCAGAAAAAAAACCTACTTTCTGTTGTGCCATTTAGTGTGCCACTAAAATTTCTAATACTCATTCATTCACGTTTAGGCGAATTTAATTATTCAGCTCTAAGCGTATAAGTAAAAATGTCGTTATAAACCATTTTAACATAAACAGAAGCTCGCGATGTATGTATGAAATTAAACAATGAAATAAGATTAATATTTCACTAAAAATTGGACCTATAAAATAACGCTTATATTAACATTGTAAATATTATTAGTGGAAAATATTAAATATTTGAAAAAAAACAGAGAAAAAATGAAAAACAATATATTAAGAATGCTTTCATTTTTGCTTGAGATCGTCAAGGAGTGAGAAAATTCCATAAGGTTTAAGGAAAAGAACTATTCAATTTTCATTCATAGATTATTAAGTAATAAAAATATATAAAATTATTTCCAGACAGAATGGTTTTACAATATTCTTTTAAATAATATTCAACACTTGTGTTAATCGATTCCAAGGCGAATCCAAGATCTATTACATGCTAAAGTTTAAAGTTTACAACATCATACTAAT
>JAPMOQ010045887.1:99638-140074 GCA_026543055.1 Argiope trifasciata | reverse complement strand
TTTTCTGCTCCTGTCAGTGATGAATCGGATGTAAATATTTACTTCATGAATAAAAGTGGCCCAAGCTTTCTCGATGGATGCGTAATGCTCAATATTTCCTTTATTTGCTTGAAATAGTTTTTTAAAGAATATAAGATCTAGAATGCATTTATTTGAATATTAATTAATATGTTTCCAAATACAGAAGGTTGCTATGAATCTTGGGATTTCAGAAAAGTAGTTTTGTTTTTTTTGTAAATTAGATTTGTTTATCACAAATGACATTTTTTCTCATAATGCATTTAATTCATGAAAGAAAAATAAACAGTGGGAAAAGCATTAAATAAAATATAAATTATGAAAATATCTAGATTTTTATTTGTTTTTAATTTTGATATTTGAAAAGCACTACTGTAATAAATATAAAATAATCAAAGTACTGTTTTCTTCAGTATCCTGAAATGACCACTTTTCAACGGTTCTATCTCATTAAGGAGTGGGGGACAGATGGATGTGTGCATTTCTGGAATTCTTGACTTCCTTCTTTGACCTTGATTTTTACCCTAGTAGAAAGTATTTTGTTCATTTTTTTACGTGTATGAAAATATCGGATCGTTTCTGACAATATTATTTCATTTCAGTCAGTAACTAATCGACTTCATTTTATTGTTCAATATAAACATCTCCTTTAATCTTTCCTCTCACTCATTTTGATTAATTAAACCCATCCTAACGCATGCTCAAAAGCGTGAAGGGTCTTAGAATTATTTGTCAGATAATAAAAGAATACAACAGCAAAAGTAAAGCAACTGGCATAAACTTACAATCATTTTAATGATTATATCATGTGGGGCTGATTTATGTATTCATCGATTTCCTGCATTCATCGATTTACCATAAAGATGAGCAGATAATGAGTTAAGTAATTTAAGGCGATATTTAAGTTGTTCAGTTTAACTGATCAAATTTCATGACCGTAGTTTAAAAAAATACGAAATTTGTTGCTGCAGGAACATTTTCTTGGAACGGTAACTAAAAAGAAAGAATTGCCAGAAATTTTTGTTAAATCCATTCACTTGCATATTGTATTTCTGGAGTAATAAACATGAATCTGCTTCTAGTTATCCTGTTCCATATCACAGGATACTGTTTATTAATTCTATAATAATTCTTAACCAGACATTTCATATTCTATAGGACAAAATTTCCAACAATATTGTTACGATATTATCCAACATTCAGAATGCACAAGTGGTTTTCAAAATAAAAGGAAAATCAGTGAATAAAAGTAACGTTTTTAAATGCTCTTTATAAACATTAGAATATAATAAAGGCCAACAGTTTTTTTATAGATAGCAATGTATATATTCTGGAAGTACGTGTTAGCTTTAATGAAACTCTGTAATTCTTGGATTTTTTTTCAAAAGCCTAATATGTTGGTCCTATCAGATTTTTGAAAAACACCGAATTCTCTTGCTGGAGTAAAAGTGACCAGCTGGACTAACTGGAGCTGTCATCCAGCCTTAATATAATCGAACTACTATGGTCTATTTTAGAGTTTTCAATCCGGAGTCGTTATCTTCCATAAGCATCTCTCCCAAAACTTTCACAATATGTACAGGAAGAATTGCACAATATCCTTCTAAGCACTATTCAACACTTGTATGAATCGATTTCTAAGTGAATTCAAACTGTATTAAATATGTGGTCATAATAAAGGATAAATTTAAGGTGTTTCCATTATTTTGATAATAACATGCAGATCAACGTCCTTGAGACATCCTGTGCTAATGATTAAGGAAATTTTATTGATTAAGTGTTTTATATTAATTCTGTAATTTTAAAAGAATCATTCACAAATAAGATATTTCTCCATTAAAATTAAATATCATAGCTTTGCTGGCAAATTTCTTGTGAATTCTTTAAATGTCAACTACATTACCATTCTATCAAGTTTATTAACAAAAATGTTTTGTTTTCCACGTGAATTCAACAATCCGTCTCAATTCAACTCTGGTAAGGAATTACTTAAAGAAAGTGATTAGAAATAATACATAACAATTCTTTTTTAACATCCTTACAAATAAAATTATATTTATATCCTTTAGATAAGAGCGGTGAAAACTTATACTGATGAAGTATTTATATCTTTTGAATAAGTATGGAGATTACTTATATCGATGAAATGTTTATATATTTTGAATAAGAACGATAATTTTTTCTGATTATTAATTTTTGCTTCTCCAAGTTTAGAAAAAGAAAAAAATCTCATCATCTTGTTGATAAAAAACTTTTACTGGGGAATAAAATACTAAAAGGAAAAAAAAATTAAATCCATCCACAAAAAAGTTTAGACTGGTTTCAAAAACATCACTTAACACATCACTTTAATCCTACTGATATAAAACGGTTACTTAAAGATAGAATACTTGAAAGAAAAAAATCCGTCCAGTAAAAGTATGACTTAGTTTTAAAAACATCACTTAAGACTTTTTAGAGATTTCAAGGATACTATGAAACGCATTGGGAAAAAAAATACTAGAAAACTTCAAGATTTAGGTTCCATTCTACACTCACATCTAAAGCATTAAAAATATTCTTGGCACATTCTATGAAGAATAATATGAGAAACTTCCACAAAATGCATGGAAAAATGATATGAGAGAAAATGAAATGTTAAAATAAAAACAGATGACGATTGGAGCTTAAAAGCTTTAAATCAGTTTCAAAATATGTGGTTGTTTCTAATAGCACTTGTCACTAAACATGCTCTCTGACTAAGTGCAGAGAGCGTCTTCAATTTCCAGTTGCGCTATTTAGAGACAATTGTACAACTTAGCTACTCATCGTCACAACCCTTTTTGCGAGGCGAACTTTATTCATGCATTTCATTCATTCATCCAGAAATCGTAATTTAGACCTTAATCAGAGAACGATCACCTCTGAATCAGTAACCCCAATGGTATTACTCTCGACATGGAGGATTTTGGGATTACAGCAGATAAATATGCTCGACAATCACCACATATACCGGGAATCTTCGGCCGCCAGGATTCAAACTCCCAACCTTAGGGTTGAGAAGCAAAGACCCACCACCAGTCTATTCTGGCCTTAATTTCAAAATCTAAAAGACAGTGGTTTTACTCACGGTAAAATATGACGTTTGTCTGATTTTATTAATTTCAATCATGTATAATGATTTTATAAATATTTATTCGATATTTTCAAGTATATTTTTTGAGAAAATTTTAGTAGAATAATGATTTTTTTTTTGTAAAACATGTATGAGAATATTTTTTCAAATGTCTCAAATTTGAATACTTTGGTTACACAAACGAAAACAATTCTTATGAAGTTTTTTTAAATGTTAATTAAAATGTAAACTTTGAAATTAGAAAACTAATATAATATTTTTCTTGAATTTGTATATGCATCATCAAAATAAAATACTGAATATTTTTACAAATGTCTCAAATTTGAAATGTTTGATTACACAAATGAAAAATTCATACGAAATCTTTTTAAAAAATGTTAATTAAAATGTAAACTTTGTAATTAAAATGTAATATAATATTTTTTGATTATAATAATATATTTTGATGTAATATAATATTTTTTTATTGTGATCAAGCTTTTATGTAACACTCTTCCCCTTTTATGTGTGCAAAGTTAACTATATTATAAAATCAGATCAATATCAAGCAGAAAATTTCTTATGAGCAAGTTAATTCTTCTTTATTAAATTCCTAGTAGAGAGAAATAAAGGATTCTTATTCAAAAATAATTTCTATTATTACTGAGAAAGATATTAAATTAAATACCATTGTTGAAAAAAGTAACAACTTATTAAAATAATATTTTTCTGTTTAATATTTTTAAGAATGCACCAACGTGAACTAGGCTATAAATGAGTCTTAGACTGGAGAAATAATATAAGTAAAATCAAAGAAACATCTTTGGTTGTAATTCAAATTCGACTTCCTCAATCATGCATTAGACTGAAACTAGTACCCTTTAAATACATTGAGTGATTTCACCTTGGCTTGAAATGGCTACTCCTGTGGTTGAAAGAAAGTAATTTTATATTAAATGATTAATGTAGCTCCAATATTTATCATATATTTTTACGAAATCAAAGCATTAATTTTAGATATATTTATAACTCCTGTAAATATATTTCTAATCCTTCCTGTCAGACAAATCCTTATATTATTTGATGTATGTCACTGAAGGATTTTGGAAATTCGGCTAGCAGTGTCATTTATCATCATTTGACATCGTGATGGTTATTGTGATTAATCAAAGTCTTAGAACTACAGCTTCATCGCCGAATTTACTTTGTGAATGTCATGCATTTAACAAGAGAAAGTGAACATTAAATACAGTTACATGCATTTATGTTTCATTTGCTCAGAATAATATCCCGCTGTTGTTTAGAGTGAATTTACTCTTCCTTCCTCTGATTTATCATTATTTCATATGAAAATGATAAATTTTCTAGTTTTTGTTCCCAAGTGTGTTATAACTTGGATACTGTTATATATTTTGAAGTTTTCTAATATATCATTAAATTCAAAGAATTACATTTCCAAAATGCAAGATGAATTATACTAAGTTTAAAAGGGCACTTGATACTCAAATTTTAACACTGTTCCCAAATGATGGTGGATGATATAAGGCAAAACTAATAAGTGACATATGATAGATCTATAAATTATTTCATTAGTAATGCCGTTTTTTTTTTCAAATATGTCAGATAATGTATTCTAAATTTGAAAAAAGTATTTGACATTAAAAATAAGAATGACGTTCAAGATGATGAAGGAAAAAAATAGATAAAAATTTTACACCCACATGAAAAAACACTTGGCACTTAAAATTTTAACTGAGCTTTGGAATAGTGAAGACTAATTTAATAACTAAAGACACAGTACATTATCAAGGAACCACGAAAGTATGCCAATGATGAAAGTAGAATTTGAGAAAGTAGAAACATAAATTGATTCAAGACTTTTTTTAAACATAAAGAGAAAGAGTGGGTTTTGAAAAGGGAGATTTCCCTTTAATATTAAGGCAATAAGAATATTCTTTTAAAAGTCTAATAATTTTTTTGAAAATTTCGTTATATTATCCTACGAAGCAACCTACTATTTCAATTTTTCATTTTCTTCTTAGCTCTATTATGTTTATTAAGGTCCGAAAATTGTAGTTCAAAAAATTGAATTTTATTAATTAATTTATTAACGAATTCTTTCGAAGTGAAAATCTCGAAATTTTGTTGTAGATAATTGAATTTTAGCTTCTTCATAACTTCTGATATTGTTTTACAGTGTTAAAACAATTGAAAATGTGACTCTAGTTATTTTGGTGAGTTTGGAGACCAATGTGACTCTAGTTATATTGGTTAGTTTTATTAGTATTTATCAAGTTATTCTTGAGTCAACTCTTTTTTATATTCGTAAAATTAATTGTAATCACTTATTATAGTATGAAATAAATGTTAAATCTTACTTTACATTATTTGATTACTTTAATGTGACGTACTATGTTCCCTTTCAATATTTGCTTTTGAACTTTAACTTACGAGATACCAACGACTGTACTCGGGCTTTTTCATCTCTGATTACGGGTAGATATAATTATTGTACCGGAATATCATTTGGATTTCGTTCTCCCTCAAAATTTTCCAACTGAACCCTAATTGTCTCATAATCTCTCCCCTAATGTGCCGTACCTCTTAGAATACGAAAAGTTCACCCAGCAATTGTTATAATTGCTTTTGTCGATATAGAGTATTGTGAACCATGTTGTGGCGTCATTTTTAGAAGGTAGCAACCCTACAGGGAATTGAATGAATCAGCATTTTTTCGTTATTTGGAGTATTACTGAATTGAAAACGTTCTTCTCTCCTTATGTAACCTAGTTTCTTAACTTTATGAACATCTTAATCCATTTAACTTAATCTGTAACTTTATAGTAATATGTGCTTATATTTGTGCTCATCTAATCAAATGATAAGGATAAGAATCAAGAATTACTTGAAGTTTCCTTCCTGACGCTATGGTGCAATAAAGATAATAAGCCCTCTAGACAAAATGCAATAAATGGTTCAGAAAATCTTAATGCCAACCGAGATTTTTTTTTACTTGTCTGTATGTTTTATATTTAAAAATAACAAAAACACTCTGTTTTCTCTTCATTCTGCTCCAGGGCATATATACTTTTATATATGTGCCCACTAGGACATATATACTTTTTGGCCACAATGGCATTAGTCTAACATAATGCTACAAAATAGAAGAAAAAAATTATCCAGCTATAAATTTTAATATTTGAACTCGCACTATTAAATGCAACGATTTCTAATTCTTTAAATTGTGGCAATAATCATATTTATATTATTTATGTAAATGTATATATTTCACAGAAAATTGAGAAATCCAACTTTTTTTCAGTTCATTGTTTCTATAAATCATCACTTAGTACAAAATTCTTCGCATTGTAACATTTTAAGCAGTAAAAAACATTATCTTTCTACAAATAAAACTGATCGAGTTATGAAGCATAAAAAATTTATCCTATGTAAACGATTTTGTGTCTGTGCTTTAAGAAAAATCTTAGTGACCTTTTGTAAGTTGAAATTAATTCTCTCCATATGCCATTTTCAAATTATTTTTTAAATAAATTTGCATGGTATTGGATTCTTAGTTAGGTTAAAAGACAAGAATTCGGATAATTTTAGTCTTAAAGTGCTGGGAATTCTTGTATCATACAATTTAGATTGTCAATAATTTTTTTATACTAAATAAAACCAGGAGCCGTATAAGAAGTAAGAATTAGTAGTTGTTTTAGACAAGCATTAATTGATTACTCAACATAAAATAAAATTTATCTTTTTCATATTTTAAAGCGTTTTTCCCAGCTAAAATTATATGCTTTACATATATATATATATACGCACACACACATTAAAATGTGTATTATCAAATACAAAAAGCAAAAAGCATTTTATCAATATAAAAATTGATTTTAATACAAGCTGAAGCAATTCCATTTTGTATCTATAAATTTTAATTATTTTTCTAAACAAATAAATTTATAAATCGAGTTTTTGGCGAAAAAAAATTTAAGAAATACGCCTTTTCTTTAAAAAAAAACTAATACTTGGCCTTTATACTTCACTCTCTCAGACTTCTCAACCTGCAAATGATTCATAATCTCCTGCCATTTATAACCAAAGGTGGAGTAATTATGCTAAAATAACACTTAACAAATGCATTAAGTTCTACAACCGGCCATTTTCAAACCGTTAAATGATGTGGAAGCTCTTGAAGCAGCATCTATGATGGAAATCACCAGACGGGAAACTAAAATTCGGTGATGAGTATAGCAATTCCGCGAAGTTGGAGATTCGGTAAATTTATTTTTCGCTGATGCAAGTATTACTTCTCTATCCTGAAAAGGATTTTCTCATTTTGTGCTGGTATTTTATAGTAAACTGGAAGTTGGGGAATATTTGTATGGGAAAAAGTACAAAAAGGGGATGACATTTCGGAACTTATTATTTGAAAAGTCTTATTGAAATAGGAAAATCTTAAATAATCAAATATAATGATTTGAAAAATAGCATTCATTTATTTCCAGAATAAGTAAACGTTTCGTAATAATCTATTTGATAAATTCTCAGAAATTCAAATAAAAAAAACCTTATAAAATATTATCTTTTTTATAGTTCAAAAATTCAGCAACAGTTTGAGGATAAATTATTTTTATTACAATAAATATGCTCATATTAGAATAAAAAAATTTAAATATAAAAATATAGCAGCATATGGCACAAAAATGGGACGATTTGCTGAAACGGTGTTATTTGGTGTGTGTTATTTTAATGAAATGGAAAAAATCTTAAATAGTCAAAATTCACTGATTTATAATAAAGTATTTACTTATTTCTGAAACAAGGAAAAATTTAAGAACAAAGCATTTCCTGAATTTTCAAAAACTCAGATAAAAAAGAAATACAAATGAGGGAGGTATAATATACTTTAATCTTTATTCAATGAAAAATTCATCAACATTTCGAACTTGAATTTTTTGAATTTAATAAATAGACTTATATTCTCCAGAACAATAGAACAAAAAAATTAAGTATAAAAGCATAAAAAATTGTTATTATAGTTTTTCTTGAAGAAAAAAAAAACCGATACACATTTTTCCGATTATATAAAAAAATGCTTTGAATTTAACATGATGTAACAATTATTTTTATGTAACAAATAATGTTTTAAATCATTTTAAAATTGTTTCATAATGATTTTTTAATAAAGCGTGGTATACTACTGCTCTATTTTGAAAAAAAAAAACTGCAACGTTAAAATAATTAATCCATTTATAAATAAGTTAAGATTATATGTTGATATGTCGCTTCCAATTCTAAGACTTTCAACACACTAATTAATGAACTCATATAAACATCTTTCCCAAAATAATTAATTAATTTTTTTCTTAAAAATCCAAATAATAAATTATTTTTTAAAAAGTAGATAGAGTTTTTAAGTCGTTTTTATTACATTCAAAAGATACCTCAAATTCAATGTAAAAATCGATCTTACAATTTATAGCTTCAAATAATCTATGAGTCTATTGAAATATCTACTAAGTTTTCGATAAATTTCAAAATAATTTGACATGGCATTGAAAGGCCATGCTTTGTTTACTTTGTTTTAATTGACAAGCCTCTTACTTTTTTTAACTTAACTACTTTTAATTTAAAGAAATATAGAAAAAATATTTTGATATTTTTTGTTTACAGATTTGTAGTTTATTATCTTGATTTTCACAAACATTACTGTCTTAATTTCTGTTCGCGTGAAGCGGACCACTTTTGAAAAGAAAACACTTTTTTTTAAAGATTTCAACGCAATTAATTTCTTATTCAGTCTTCGATGAACTTGTAAACCGTGCAAACATTATTTCGAATCATTAAAAGCTAAATAAACTTGATTCAAATCTTCTATATGAAAAGAATTCCAAAAAGTCTTGTTTTTTAAGGTCAAAGAAGTCATTCGATTCAGAATTACTGATATTGTGGCCAGTAATTAGGTTATTTTATTGTGAACTAGACAACATTTAAAACTTCCTTTTAAAAAATGCATAAAATGTTTGTAATTATAGTATTTGTGAAAATGTTTTAAAACCTGTTTTTTTTTTCAATTAACTTTTAGGGAAATATCTTAGTATTAAAGATGTTTTCCAAATTTCTATTTTATCCCTGTCTTTAGATCAAAGCCAAAAAAGTTTCACAATCTTTTGAGAAAATATTTATTTTTTTCAAAATTATTTCAGGCATTTAATATTAGATCAATATTTTTGCTATATATTTTTTGATAATTTTAGAAAATATATGAAACTGAATTACTATAATTATTGTTATAGGAAGTATTATTTTTTAAGAAAATTTACAATTTTTAAAATTTTACTTTTGCGAATAATGTTCACTTAAATCTGAGAAACTGGTTTAAAATGTAGAAAAATATATTTTTGCGAACCGAGCGAACTGAAATTATTTAACTGATTATTTTAAACCGAGCCAAGAAAAAATACCTTAGAGATTGAAGCGTTAATATATTTTAGATGAAGCCCCTAAAGAGAACAACAGTATTTTACTATGGCAGCTAATCATAGTGCCTCGTGCCTGCATGTATGTTTGAATTTAATGTAGTACATTTAGTATATGGTAAAATACCAATACTTTTACAATCTATGAATAAAAAAAAACTATTGAATTTCTCTAGATATCCTTCAATATATGACTAATGAGATTGGTTATAAAAGCTCTATACCAAAATATAAGAAGGTAATGATAATGTTTTTAATAATATTGTTAATATTATAATACAGAGGAATGCTCATTCTAACAGTAGACAAGTAACTATAATCTATTCTGTTAGAAGGAGATATTTAATTTCATTGTAAAAATACTGAAAATTATGTAAATAATTATATTTAAGTTTTTTCAGTCAATAAATTTGCTTCTAACAATTTTACAAATTTTAATTTGTTATAAGTGATATTATTAAGGTAATTTAGTAAAATCCTTTAGAGACGTTATCCGTGCATTTTAAAATAAAAGTGTTTATTTTTGGAATATACTCTAGTCTAACTTCTGAGCGCGGATCTAAATAAAAGTAAATTAATTTAGTCAAAAAACGTAATGTTTCATCATTTCACTTAGAGTACATTTTCAACTAGAAATTTATGTTTATTCTAGTTATTTAGAATGTAATTATCATAATATTATTAGTAGGAGAACTCTATCTACTTCTATCAGCATCAGTTCAGATAATTTTCATCCTGTGAAAATAACCTGTACTAATACAAAAAAAAAATATCTTTTTCCTTTTTCCATGAGAGAAAGGAGGAAAAAAAGATTAGCTAACTCTTTAGGAATAATAAATAATGCTTATAATTACGCAATATAGGATCTTTCTTTGTTAAAAATGATCGAATTTTCACTAATATCAATCCTTATGCGAAGTTGCCCCAAATTTTGCAGTCCATTCAAGATATTAGTAAGAAATTCAAAAAGAAAATACTAAAAAATAATTTCAGTTAATGATTTAGCATAATATATTTCACTTCTTTCTATAAGAAGCTTCATGAGAAATTCATTCTTTTGATTAAAAATTATGGAGATGTAAGAAAATTCCCTGCTTAGATTTGCTAAAATTTATAATTTTTTGAAATGAAGCGATCGAAAGCAGCAAAATCATCAAAAACACAATTGCCTGAAACTTAAGGGCAGACATAAAATTGCCTGAAACTTAATCTAAAATTGTCTTAAAATTGTCTGAGACTTAGTAGAATATATTAAAGGTTGTAGATTTCTCATTATTCTTGGGGAGTTCTAAGGGGTAAAATATTACTTTGTTTTCCATGACATGTTGTTATTGCGCATAGTACACTTTACAACCGTTGACAGTCTATAAAAGTATCACTAACCCTTTGGGGGTTGTATTAAATTTGTGAGTAGCTGTCTAATAGGTAGACTACTTTTCTTGCAATAGCATGTTGTCATTGTGCTTAGTACACTTTAGAACTGACACTTTACTTTAGACAATTTACGAAAGTATCTTTAACCCTTTCTGATCATATTAAATTTGATCGTAGTTATTGTATAATCAAAATTTAAACTGAAAGAGGGATGATACATAATTTCCAAGATTATTAAGAAAATTTATGCATTCATCAGTATACTTAGGTATTGTAAACATAATAATATGTTTTAATGCAATGTATTATTGTAAAATTACTGTGTATAGCTAGCTATATTGTGTCATCTTTCAAAACAGTCCCCAATGTGTTGTCCTGGTTTTCAATCACACGCGTCGCAAACAGCACAATCTGTACTCGAGACGTCTTGACAGTACAGTAATATACGTAGCCTGCCATTAAGTCTTTCTTTTCTATATATATTTTCTATCTATTTCGATAATCTTCCTAATCTCTTCGATGCTTCACGTTATCGCTTGTAATATCAGAATCATTGCTCAAATTGTCAAAATAAGATTCGCCATCACTAATTTCAGTTTCACAGTATATTCCTTTCGGTAACCTTCTTTTTGCCATTTTGAATTATCTGAAAAAGTCAGAATGCTAAATTGAACAAACATATCTTGTAGCATACTTGAATTTTACTAAGTATCTCCAAAGACTGTCGAATATTTAACGTTCGAGATGCAACTGACTCGCTACGGCGTTCAGGCGGCACTGTTAACATTAGGATTAGTTATAACGAAGTGGTAGAACCTCCTGATTGATTTGTGGGTAAGTACTTTAGCTGTTTCTGTTTTCTTTTCGTAGAAAATATAAAATGATATATCTTAGATGGTGATTAAGACACAATGAATACAATATAAGTTTAGTTTGTATCTTTGCTGTAGTTATCGAAAGCAGAACGGAAAATTAAAAATACTTCGCTGACCAAATATAGACAAACGGCAGCAAAGAGTTAAATTTAGGGAAAAAAATTTTGTTATTTTCCTTGAGTGGCTTACTAGTACTTCCTTACTAGATATAGTATATTTTTTTTGTATTTAAATGGTTAAGGCATCCGTCCCCACGTGAATCGTAGTAAATTTATTTTAAATTAGGACACAGAGTTTAATATTCAGACAATGCTTGATTTTCGTAATGGCTTAATGATGTTTCATCACCAGATATCGTGGATATTTCTTGGGACTTAGATAATTAAGGCGTCATAAACTGAGTCCTCTCAAATTTATTTCTTCAACGACATCCGAAGAGCATTCAAATCCTGAAGCTTGATGTCGCAAACATTGTATGAAGATCTGCAATCCTGATGAAAAAAATAGGTTCAATGTTTAATTTGCAAAATTTCGGCACAATATGCTATAGAAAGCAGTCGATTATTTAATAGCTTTAACAATGACTTTGATGCAGACTGATGTTTATATCAATTTGTTAAATAGTTTTCTTCTTTTTTTTATTGTTAACTACTTATTATGATTTTCTTTAATATACCAAGTCATAGTAAATAATGAATCCGTTATATACTTCAATTAATAAAAGTATCGAGAAAGGAAAATTATTTTAGTAATTATTTTTTATATTATTATAACTTCACCTTCTACAACTTGTAAAAAATATTTTTGGTGCAAAAATCAATAAAATTGAAACGAAATATTTAACAAAAATTAAGATAAAGGTATAGTTTAGCTGCAAGATATAAAATGGCAATACATTAAAAATATCAAAAGTTTTTCAAATCTTGTTATAACTAACCAGGTATCTCCTAAAGAATTCAAAATTAACACTTTTTATTTGAGTATAAAATTCTTAAAGTACTCTTTTTATATAATAATAAGACATTGAGGAAAAAGTTATTTTTTATGAAGTCTTTCATGCATCGCTGGACTATAAAGGTTATAGTTCCGATTTGACATTAAAAAAGTTTAGTAGTATATTACCTGAAAGAAATCAAAGATCACTTTATTTATTGTTTGTACAGTAAAGAATAAATTAATGTCCTGATTAAAAAAATCACTTTTTTTTGTTTTAACTACTGTTAGAAACTGCTATGTAAATAAAAGATATTTTTATTGTAGATTTTGATAGAAAGCCAGGGAAATGATTTGCCCAATTCAATCATCATAACATATTCTTTTTTTTTCAATTCCTTACTGTTTTAAATAGGTCCAGTTTAATTTTACTTTTCCTCCTCTTTAAAGAGATCTTTGAACCTTTATATATGTGCTACTAAAATTGTAATTGAAAAAAAAATTACAAGGTTTTCTCCATAAAAAATTTGCTTCGTCCAGAGATTTGGGCCGCGGTGGCCTGGTGGTAAGGTCTCTGCTTCGGAACCGGAGGGTTTCAGGTTCGAGACTCGATTCCACCGAAGATCCGTCGTGTGAGGGGGTCTCTTGCACGTTAAATCTGTCAGGCCAAAGTCCTCCCGCTGGTGTGGTGTGGTGTGGAGAGGGGGGTGCCACTTCAGTTGTCGTCCTCGTCATCTGACCGTGGTTCAAAATTACGAGGTCCGTCCCAAAATAGCCCTCGTGTTGCTTTAAACGGGACGTTAGTATAACTGAACTGAACTCGTCCAGAGATTTAGCAAAGAATGTTTCAATAGCGGGTTTCTTCTATTTCAATATAAATTTTAACCCCCCTCACACACGGGTGCACCTAAGAAATAAGAAAGTGAAGCTCCTAATATAACGGTTAGTTCTCCCTACTCTTGTGGTCACAAATATGATGGAGGTTGACTACTTTTTATCAATGGCGGCAGTCCAGCTTCAGATCTCATGCGAAGACTGTTATGTGATTGGAAAGAAAGTCAAACCCTCTGAAGTCCATCATTACCGGTGATAGGAGCCTGCAGGGGCAAGGAACCTCGTCAACTTAATCCACATGCCTTTATAGATGATGGGGCATGTTTACCAAGGGGAGCAGACCCTGACTAAGGCAGTGAATACTGGACAGTTGTCCCAGACCCCCACATCAGAGGGAATAACCAAATAAAAAAAACCCTCACAGATAAGCTCTATGCATATTTAGTCACGTTTCTTCATTACTGAAATATTGAAGAAGAAGGGGGCCTCAGAGGTTTTTACCCTGGGCCCCAATCGAACTTAGTTAGGTCCTGATGGGAAGGGTTGTAGAATGGTCGATGAGGGATAGGGATGGCGATGAGGGATCCCTTAGGATTCAACATTAATTCGCTCCGGAGTTGTTGCATATGTATAATTAATCATATTTAATTCGAAAGCCTTTATTAGTCGCAGTGAAGTAGCCATTACGAAACTCCACAGTATTAACTTCAATTTATAAGTTCAGATCATTTAAAAAAATTGCACTTTTAAGGGGAAAAGAAAGTTTCTGTAAAGCAAGATTTTGATTTTCAGTTAATCTAAAACGAATACATGAAAGTTAATTTGCGTTTCGATTTTAATGGAGTAAGATTGTTGATGTGAGTCGTAGATTTCGAATTTTAATTTTTCTGAAACGAATATATAAAATTTAAAATTATTTCTATGTAAAACAATGTAAAGAAGAATTGCATTTTAATAAAAAAAGATTTTACCCAATTTACGAGCTTATTATCAGGCACTTTTTCTTCTTCCTAAGAAAAATCAAAATTCCCTTGGTATCAGAGAAAATATCATGATACAAATGTAGCACTGCAAACACGTTTACTTGATTTTGGCTCATTCTATTTCTATTCTTTCAGGAATTTAACAATCAAAGATAAGAAAAACATTTTTATTTGAAGAAAAAAATATAGGAAAAGAAATTAAAACTTTAAAAAATTTCCTAACAGTTCAGAATTGTGCATCCTCGCGAGATTTCTGCGAATTTTCCAAACTGTCTACTCATTTGTAATAATTTACTCCCTCTCCTCCTACACTCATTGCATTATAATGCTACAACGTAATGAGTAAAATATTTGCACTAAATGATGGATATTCATATATTTTTGTGGGTTCTTTTTATAAGCTCGCATTGTCTTAACACTTACATATTTTTATAAAAATAATTTTATACATTAAGTAGATGAAACTTTCGTTGTTTTAATAAAACATAAAAAATGTTAGAAGTTGTGTGCTTAAAGTTTGGTATAAGCATTCTTTGTGGGACTTACAATCCTCTCCCCATATCGCTGTGCAATAATCATACATCATACAAAAAGACAAAAAATAAGTTTGTTTCACCATTTATGCCAGCTGTAAGGGAAATAGTTTATATTAAATAAATGAGGGTATGAACCTTTGGTATTTTATGATTTTCTATTTTTGTTCATTAGACAAAAAATTTAACTGTAAATTATTTATCATAGATAAAAAGTAGAATTTCATTCCCGTGTTGATAATAAAAAATAACTGAAATAAAGCAATTGAAACTAAATGAGAATTTCTTATAATTCAAAAAACAGTGTTCGAAAGCAAAAACTAAAGGAGCACTGTGGCAATAAAGAAGTCAAGTTAGCTCGTTAGCCAAAAAAGGCTAATCTAAATTATTGTAAACACGTTGGAACAAACAAGGTCTTGGGGGAAATTAACGCAAGGTAGTTATAATAAATAAAATTAAAACAACTAAAAGTTCTGAAAGAAGAATACTATTTTATCTCAAGTGCTTTTACTCACTATATATAAATCATGACGTAGATTCTTTAAATGCTATTTATTTATCCCCAAAATGAACAAATCTTTCCTTTTTACTCAGGAAAATAAATGAATTTCGTAAAAAAATTTTAAAAATTGCTTCTGTTTTGTCAGAAACGCTGGGCATACTTATTTTAGAAATAGCATTTGCCAAATTGTAGATTTAAATTTTAAACTTATATTAATTATTAATATATATTTTCTGGATGCTTTGGGTATTTTTAAAATTATTTTTCTTTGCTTTGCAGGGTAATTTTAGTGTCCTCAATAGATGATGCACGTAGAAAAGATGAATATTATAATAAAAGCATTTTTAAAATGTTTTTTTACTTGAAAATTTGCAGTTTATTTTATTGCTTATTGATATGAGTATGCATTGCTGCTACAATTTAATAACGAAGAAAAAAAATATTATGTTGTAAGATATTGCTATTGAATTTATTCTTATTGAAAATATTTTAAATTCAAACATAATAATCGTAATAATTATGAACTAAATACTTGATAGGAAATTATGATTTTTGTAGCAGGCTTAGAAATGACAAAATTATAAAATGATATTTATGAATCTTTCTTTTGCCGTGTAAAACCTGATATTGTATAAATTTGATAAGATTTAGTTAATGTGTTGCGTAGCGAATTAAATACTGAACTTCATAACACATTGTCTAATATTCTTATCTCTGAAATAAATTTGTGTATCTATGTTTCATATAGCGGATTTGATAAGATAACTTGATATTGTTTTTTTAAAAAATAATTGATGAAACATTTTAGTCAATATTAAAAGCAAATTTTTGCTAAAGCAAGATTAGTTTGGGCGTGCGCTATTTCAGATCGAAAAATGAGATATTTTAGTTGCATTGCTGTTTAATGCAGGATATACAATTATTCAAGATGATGAAAACTTCAGTGCAGAAATTGTTATCAGAGGTATAAATTACAAAACCAAAACAAAATTACATGGACACTTAAGAATAGAAACGTCATCTGAATAGATTGATTATATTGTGGATGAGGTAATAGAGGAAAAGTATATATTGTCTATACTCTAATTTTGAGCTGTATGTGCATACGTTTAAATGGTACTGTGGGATTGTCCTGTCGGACAATCAATGGTGGCGAAAATGGACCGATACTCCAATCCTTTGGAGTCATCACAATGAAAAATAATTTTGGGTTAGTGGCGCTAAGCTACATTTTGCGATGATATTGGATTTGGTGAAAATGTACAAAAATGTCGACAGAGCATTTCAACAATTCGTTTAAATTTATAAGATTCACCAAAAAGTTTTATAAATCCCAATAACACAGCAGTACTTTTGCAAACAGGAACAAACCTATTTTTTTGTATGTACCCCATTTTTAAAATAGCATGAAGTTTTTTGAATAGCGGTCACTTACCGATAGCAGATAGCAACATCTTCTTTCTGTAGAATGTTTCATATTCCAATCGGTTCTAGTATACGTATGAACTGAAAACATTTTCGTTTACCCTTGCCTTGCTAGTCTACACCATGAATAAGGTGTGTATATGTTTTCTACATTTCTTGTTAGAGCAAAACATATCCTTGATGTTGTACAATATAAATACCGTACAATATTCTTAAGATTTAGTAAAAATATTGTTGAAGTTTTATTATTTAAGGATTCACAAACTATACAAACACTATCCATAGACATTTGGAAGTGATTCAAAATTTAAATGTCAAAGGAATTTTATCTGTAGATCCTGAACATTTTTGCATGGAGTTTGGTTGAAGAGTAGCGATAAGTACCAATACCTGTTGTCGTAGAATGATGTCTATTCGAATCATTTAACATCTAATCATGCCATCAACTTCATATACAATATACATATCTGCTTCCTAATATCCACAAATTGCTTCGTTTATCACTAATTTCATTCGAACTTGTTTACGAACAATCTACCTAAATCATTCGGTATTTCCATTAAACTTCTGCAAGGGAATTTTTTTGCTCGCTTTATATACGGTTATTCAAAAAGAAGTATCAGAATTAATTTTCTCCTTACTAAGATCATACGGCACAAATTACTCGAAATGTTGGAACATTGGGTTTTTCTTTCACTGATAATAATAATCTTAACTCTCAAAAGCTGCCATGACAGCCTGTATTTTTAGGGCGTTAATATAAGAAAGGGGATCGCGTTCAACTCATGGCTAAAAGCAAATGTATGAGTGGATGTTTTTTTTTTAGAATTCTTAGGAAACTTGCATGTCCGCTGAACTCTTAAAAGCATGCATGTGTAACGAAACTTAACTTACTTCTCTAAGTTAAGTTTCTTTCTTAAGCCACACTTCTTTAAGCAATTAACAGAAGGTGGGCTTAGCGGTATTCAAACGTCTCGAGACCCTCTGTGAGATCGTTGAATCGTGTTTGACTCATTTCAGTATTAATAGAGTCTTAATAAACTATTACCCATGTCTTAGAATAAGGAAAGCTCGCCTTTCCCGTAAATCTGGGCATTCTGGGTTCGAGTTCCAATTCGGTCATAGTTGTTCTTCATCTGTTTTATATGTGAGACGAGATGACCCTCCCTGTAAAAAAAAGTGTAGTGCTAGCTAATGTGATGAGTTCTTAGTCTTGATCTTAGATGGTGCTACTGATAAGCAAAAGGCGTAAAAAATTCAGTTTAAATTCGCTTACTTAGAAACAACAACAAACAAAAACTATTTCTGATGAACCATGATAGAAAGTAATGCATATGATAAATCAGTATATAAAGGAAAGTTAATTTTTTTTAATTTTCAGTTTATAACGGCAAATTGCATACTGTTTATTATTTACAGAAAAAAATAAACATACTTCAGAAAAAACTCATTTTCAATGTTGAAGTAAGCAAAAATTGAATCCTTTTTTACATTCCTTTTAAGTTCAACACAGAAACACCTCATCATATATAAGTTTACATCTTGTGTAAAGAATTAGTAAATGCTGGATAACTGCTTGATTATCAGTTTAAACTATTGAATTCTTTCTAAATGATGTATCTATAGCAATTAGAAATCCATAAACATAGCAAGTAGACAGTTCAGAAGCTTGAAATCTACATATCTAAAAATCTATTCTGAGATCAGCAAAGTTGAGTTTTTGGAAAACTTTATACCCAAAATTTACAAGAACTTGTTGCATTTTTGATAATTTAATACAGCCACGAATTCAGCAATAAATGATCATTTACTTCATATATAGAAAAATAAAATTGACTTTTTATTCCACGTTTACAGCATCAAGAATGGTCCACATGTAGGATGCATAGAATTAAAATTGTAAGCTTTCTTTATATTAGCGTTTTACCGTATTTTCTGAATTTATTATATAAATTAATATAATGCTTTAAATATGCTTCTTCTTTTTGAATAATTTCGTATGTTCGCTTTCTCCGTTGCGTCCATCTACGTTGATTTTGGAGTCATAGTATGTACATTTCTATTTTTAATCCAAAAATAAAACCTACTTAAACCGGAAAGAATAAAGTTTGAATTAGAAAGTGGAAGAAAACAAAGATAATGACATCAATAAGAAAAATATAAAACCATTTCTATTTTCTTTTTCTCATTATTCTCTTCTTTTTTTTGTATATGTACTTTAGTCAATAGCATTCTGTTTTGGCAATTACAAATTAAACAAATTCTCCCTGAATCTAGTTAAGTATGAATTTCTTATGCATCGATAAACACCAATGGGGGAAAAACGGAAAAAAGATTAAGCTATAAAAAATTAAGCTGCTTTCATTATTAAAATATCTAATAATAATAAATGTAAACACTTTTGAATAAAGTGAGGTGTTCAGAAGAAAAGGTATAAAGACGCGAAAAGAAAAAAAAAAGCAATTAAGAAAAAGTGTTTTTTGTTTCTCTACATATAATTTACAATTAAGATCTTTAAAAATTCACAAGATTAAATCTTCTCATATATCAACATGATGTTTTTTTCTGCGTGAGCTCAATTAAATTTTAACATATTTTAACATTTTCTAGAGTAAGGTATTTACTTGTTTAATTGTAATCAGACTCTATTTTTTTAGTTAATTATGATTTTGGTTATTCATATCAATCTTATTTTAATATTTTCCTTATAAACATTTATTGTTGATATATCTAACTGATTCGTCTTTAATTCTTTTTAATGCTTTCTATTGAAGGATAATTTAGCTTTATTTATTTGAATAATTTTGGAATATATGTTAAATGAAAATATATTGATCAAATCCTATTAATTATAAATTTATAATGTGGATTTATGAACGAGCTTGGTAGTTGAAGCACAAAAGGAAGATCCTTGTTAGAAATCTTTCATTCAGCTATGGTGATCTTGAACTTAAACTAGGCCGAGGTTACTGTTGAAATTAAATGTTTATTATTTTAAGGAGTAAGTGATGATGGCAGTGACAATGTCCAATTAAAACGTTAAATGGAGCAGATTTTTTCTTAATTACATTAGAAAGGCATATACAGCCAATGAATGCCATAAGTTGTTATTACTTATGGCACTTTACAAGCCCGCTGAGAGATATGTTAGGAATTTAAGACGAGCGAGTGTTTCTTGTTTTTCTATCGCCACCTAGGGTGAAGAGTACGACTTAGCTACTACATGTGTGACATAATCTTCACAAATCCTTCTGCCAGTGGTTGTGGGGGGGGGGAATTCACACATCTCACAGACAGAGCACAGAAGAGGAGCAACCATGCCCGAATCGGGACTCGAACCCAGAACACCCAGAAGACGCACTACTCCTATGCTAGGATGCCGGCAAGAAAGAAGTGAAAATTTCAAAATACAATAAATTTTTAAATATCCAAAATAATATCAGAATTTACAATTATTTTATTAAGGTGTCATATTAGAAATACACAAATACAAAATAGTTACAAAATATTTAAAAGAAATAATATGTACTATGTGTATCTGGTTAATAGGTTAGTTTGCAAGTATTTAGATGAAAGTCTTAAATTCTTATTCGACTACTATTTACTGTATTTTGTGACTTTTGTCAAAAGGAAGTAAAATGTGAGAAAATAAAATTAGAGGTAAAGCACAATGTATAATTTTGCATTCTCATCTTAAGTATTGTGACATGCGACATATCGTGCAGTTTAAAAGCTCTAATTAAAAGCAGTACATTCAACTTAAATTGCTAATTGGCTCAGTGTACCGCTCGTTTTCAATTCTAAACAATGCTCCTTTATTTCAAAATCTGGAAGGTTGACAATTTAAACCTATCGCAAAATTGACAAGGCTTTGTAAATTTTAAACAAAACTTGAAACTTGAACTTGTTACAAAGTTTCCTTTTCTTCTAGGTAAATAAGGTCATAATTATTTTGAAATTATTTGAAAAGTTGTTTGGCAATAATTTTTGAAACATTAGCTTTTAATCTCTGTTAGTAAAGAAAAATATTTTGTAATGATTGGTAGTTATCGTTCGTATTTACTAAAATAACTAGTATTTAAAATATGATTCTAAAGATATTTAAGCTAATGTTCTATATTTAAAACATTTCAGCTGAATTTAATTATGGTAATAAATAGTTACTTAAAAATAATCTGTTTCTACATTGCAGATAGAATAAAAGAAAGAATTGAATGTCATTTTCATCCATTATGGTTTATTTGATATAGCTTCAATTTCTTATTTCATATATAAACTATAAAAAAAATATGAAATAGTGTATTTCTTCTTTTATTTATTATATATAGAAAATACCATGAGATTATATATTTGATAAAAAAATAAAAACGTCTTAATTGTCGCCTAACGTCTTAACGATAAAGAAATATTAACGTCTTAACGTCTTGAATTATATTGCTACAGCGATTGTAACCTAAAATTTAATGCAAAAAATGTATTTGAAATATTCTCAAAATTCAGAAAAAATGCACAATAAATAAATCTATACCACTAAAAATATAATTTTTAATCTTATAATTACTTGAAGATAATTCTTCTATAATCATTTTTCAGAAACGTAAAAATAATTATATTAGTTGCGCATTCTTGCTGTTTAAAATACATTTGGGCCGCATAATATGAACAGATAAATATATAAAAGTTCTCTCCTATTTTTGTGAATGATTAAATTGTAATAAAATACGCGTAATAAAATTATAATGATAGCATGATAAAGGATATGCCATATTACTGACTCTCCATCCCACTAGAAGGCACTCGGAAATAATTACTGAATAACTGGAGCGACGCTACAGCAACACTTGTTGGAAATGTGGTTGAGTCCTAAGAGCCATCCCCGGTCACGGTACAGACCTCCCCGAAGGAATTACGTCTTGTCATCCATGGGAGGAGCCAGATACACCACCTTTATTGCACCCACCAGGTTGGTGAGATCCAACCACCAAGCCAAAATTACGAAGTTACATAATAAAAGAGAAAATATGCTTCTGGCATTAAAGTATAAAAATAATTGATTTTATTACACTTTTACAAAGATGAGCATATGCGGAGATGGATAATTTATGAAAAGTATTGTCAAAAAGGTTGAATTTATGCTTAAGGTACCAAATATCACAGATATTTACTCTTTATAATGTGTATAATTTTTTCCAAGTCATCTGTTGGAAAGAAACTCATCTATTTTAATTATGATACTAACCACGATGTGATTTTTAAACATTTGTGACATATAAATTTAATTAAAGCTTTTTATCTTTTCTATTTTTATAAAAAGCTTAGGTTAAATACTTTAACTTAATACTTTTTTAGGTTAAATTTTATTTCTTGAAAAAATTAATAGTAATTAGCTCTAATTACTTTTTGAGAAAACTAAATATTTTCTCAAAAAGTAATGAGATAAAATGCATGAATCTGATAACAATTTATAAAATGAATTACAATAATGTATTCTGAAATGAACCGCTGAAGTAAAAAAAAAAGTAAATAATTTCAAATGTATTTTCCGATAGAAAGAAAAATTATATGCATATGAAATTTTGTCAGCAGCCATCAATCTCCCATTCAGTTTAAGAACAAAAAATGTCCAATACATGCAGGCTTACAAACACTCTTTTCTCTGAGGAAATTCAATATCGTTTGCATTTATTTCAGAACGAAATTCAGAAAGTTTTGCTCGAACATTAAAAAAAATAAATGAAGTAACTACAAAAGAAAAGTGGAAAACACAAAGAAAAAAAGAAAAAAATTTACTTATCCGGGCTATATTTTTCTGAATTCTAATAAGTGATTAAATTATAAAACTAAAGTAATTAACTAAACTAAACTTCATGGGTTTTTCTAATAAGTCGAAATTGCACAAGGAATTTAATTAGTTGAATACAGTAACAATAATGTATATTGTCACAAAGACGTAAAGAATTAGTTTAACATCAATTATATTTATAAGAACGTAACAATCCACAACAGCACGAGACTAAAAAATCACTTATCGCTGATGAGGCTCGGCTTTTATATGTATATGTAATGTTCGAGAAAGATCCATTTTGAGTATTTAAGGAATATTTTGAATATTTCAGATCTTAAAAAAATAGATAAAAAATAAAATGAAAGAATTAAAGTCTTTGGATAAAACTCAATGGCTGGAATTCAAACCATAGACCAAATTAACCCTCAAAGATATAAAAATACAGGAATAACAAAATTTCCTTTTAAAAAAAATGTTTTATTGACATTCCTTATACTGAAGGATTTGATCCCTATGGTTTTTGAATAAGTTATGCTTGGGAGCCTTTTAAAATATCTCAGGGAATCTTTCTGTTTCCCAAACCCATTTCCCCGAGTGTCTCAAAATTACAAGGTAAGAGCTACGAGATTTCAATCAATCGCAGTTATCGACACCAGGATGAAATTTCATAGTGATTTTCAAGTGTCGAGTGTAACATCCGCAGTCTCTTTAAAACTGCTGTTTGAGGCCTTTTATTATTGATAACATAAAAAAATGAATACTTCTGGATGCCTTATAATTTTGAACAGTAATCAAATGACGTGCCTGAATTATTTACATCAGATGAAATTTGCTTTATTGATAATAAATTCCGAATTAGTGACTCATGTTCACTTAATGCCAATTTTATTTCAACCTTGTAAATGTAATCTTGTGTCCTCAAATCAAATTCTATAACATGATTACATTCCACCAATAAAATTGAATAACACAATTATGATTCCTCCCATCAAATTGCATAACACAATTACATGCATCCAATCAAATTACAAATATTATATGCATGAAATTTTTGCTTCTAAATAAGGATGAATCCGCATTATAAGGAAATAAACGTACTTGGTTAAAATTGTATAGAATTTTGTTTTTAAGTGGTTTCTTTTATTATAAATGGTTTGTTCTAGATGTTACATGAATATATATTTTTTAATCCTTTATATGTTGAATTGCAGAATTTTTGTTTTTCTTTTGAACAAAAGTTTTTATTTTGTTAGCGGACATACTATAGAATTACTTACTCAGTACTTTTCAAATTTCAAAGACTATGTAGGTTTTTAATTCACCATACTTATTTTAAGATATTTAGTTTCAGTTAACTACACTAACTCTATATATTTTAAACGTAAAATATGGCTTATTGTTATCATGTTATGATATTATTTTCCCTTGAAGTCTTTGGAGCCTCAAAATGCATTGGCAAGAAATTGCCTTTTTGTAATTTTTTTTAATTTGGCTATCACAGTATAGATTTTGAAATATCTATCATCTGCTAATGTATTTTTAATTTGGAGTCGACATTCACAGTATAGCCTTTCCGTTATTAATCATCTGCTAATATAGTTTTATTTTGAAGTTGCATTTCAATGCATGGCTTTTGAATTTTCTATATTTTGTTGTTGTAGTTTTTCTCTTGGAAATCACAGTGTTGTTACTTAATTCGTGCAACGTTTTTTAAAATCAAGCAAGTTAAAACATTGTTTGTTTAATAGATAGATATTGGTGGTTCGGGGATAATTTCAACTAATTAAAATAAAGTTATTAGGAAATAGTACAGAAGCTTGTCATATTTAGCGATTTATCGCCAGCTAAAGTTACAGTTTGATTTCCAGCTTGATTGACTTTTTACAGCTCGATTTTCTTAATTCTTACGAATTGTCTTAATTAATTTAAGACATTAACCAGTTTAAGCTGGTTTGAAACACTCACGAAACAGATTACGCATGCGTCGATATTTAAAAAAAATTATGTGTTTCTTTGATCTCAAAACTGTTGAGCTACAAATCTTTGTTTGCCAGTTAGAAGAATTGGAAACGAAAATTAAAAAAATTATCATTATACACACACATACACAATATATATATATATATATATATATATATATATATATAAAGAGAGAGAGAGCTCGTCGGTGAAGTCTCATGAGTGTGTTTCAATCCCGCTTAATGTAATCCGCTTAGCAAATAATATCTTTAAAAATAATAATGTTATCACATGATAACTTGCAATTTAAGATAGTACATTTCATTTTTATATACGATTACTAGTGATTTAAAAGATAAATAAAACTACTTAAAATGTTTATAATAACAAATTATTACTTGTGATTGTTTATCTGAGTAAGGATTATAGAAATAAGAAAAAGCAATTAACTAACTATGCAAAATACATAAATATTTTTAGAGCTCAATTAGGAGATTAGGACTTGGTATTTGTCAGCAGCCAAATACCTTTAAATCAAAAATTTGCTATACTAAGTTATTGATAAATAGTAAAAGAAGTTCATGAATTGATTAACAGAGTACTAATTAATGAATTATGCCATAAAGTAAGCATATTTAAATCACCCTGATAAACTCAAATTCATTAAAATAAATTATCTTAATGTGACAATAGCACAAACAGGTACTCTGGTTGAGTCGTAATTGCTGTCGCCACTCCCCATACAACTTTTTAGGTAGGAGACACCATCCATCATTGGTAAGAGGAGACTAGACCTTGCAAAACCTTATATTCGGGTGAGTTAGTCGAGAACCAAGTACCATTTCGAAAACTTCTCATTTTCATTTATGACGAGCCACTATTGGTGGGAGATGACATCTATACTTATAATAAAGCTCAATGTGTGTGTGTGTGTTGGCGCTCTACAGACCATAGAGCTGATATATAAATGAAGGGAGCTAATCGATTGTTTCCTGTCTCAACAAGTGTGCCCAACATGAGTCATGTGACTTTGGACAAATCCGGGAGTAAGAACACCTTTTTGGCGCCATATCGCAAATCTTGGCATACTCAAAAACTGCCGCGCAACATTTTGCTTCCCGGCATTGGGTCCAGTCGGTTTTTATTTCCAGTTAAACCAACCGGAAATCCTATAAAAATAAATTCTATTTCTTTTCCTAAACAGTTTATATAAATATCTTTTTTACTCTAGTATCCGAGTTAAACTATATTTTGATTTTTTACTTTGTTTTTGTGCAATAATTAAAAGTGATTATTTTTCTTCTTTAAATAAACATGTTATTTCTTTTCTTTGCCTAAAAACTTATCAAAATTTTGCATTACATGCTCAAATACTTTCTATCATTCTCTCAAACAGATAAAAAACAACTTTTTAAAAACAGATTATTTAAGTGACATAAGTCTTTTTTTTAATATACTTAATATAATAATAAATATCAATACTAACCATGTTATGACATATAGAAATTATAGAATCTTAAAATATATATTATAGATGTCTGTTACAATTTTACTTATTATTGCAGGTATTTTTTAGTTTAAAACTTGTAGGAAACTTTTTTTAAAACCATTTATCTGTTGATTCTACTTTAGTATCCCAGTTAAAAAATATAAAAAAATTAAAAGCATTGAGAAGAGATTACTTAATTATTTTTGAAAAGAGAGAAAATCTTTAACTATCATAATTCTAAATATTTATTCTAAAGACTGTTCATTTTAGTAATTTTAGTGACTGGAGCCATACAACAAATGTTTTAAAACGGAAATTAATAACTATTTTTTTAATCTAACTTGATCAAAGCTACCTTGAGGTTATTTATTATTTGTATGAAGATGTAAATATAATTTTAGGCAGTTAATTTTATAAATACAAAAATTATTTAACAACTGTAAATATATTCTTGTAGATTAGTTTTATAAGCATTTAGGTGAATAGCATTTTTAAATCAAATTCTATAAAAAAAAATATAATCGCAATTCTTGCCCAATAGGGTTTTATTAAAACAATTTCTTATGAAAACAATTAAACGATTTTCTATTATTTATTCCAATTTCTTTACAGAATAAAAAGTTAAAAAAATAGCTTAGGGCATAGATGAGCAATAAAATTTGTATGAAATAGCAAGATTTTGACTCTTATTTTGTCAAGGTTTTACATTCGTTAGAAAATGGTATGCAACTCTAATTTATGATATAAACATAAGAAAAAAATGTACTATCAAAATAAAGTACAGGAATTCTAAGTTAAAAAAATACAGCTTATTTGGTGTGACCCATAAATAATTTTTTGTGGCTAAATAAAGTTTATGATTTAGTTGCTAAAATTTTTCTTTTAATAAAAAAAAAAACCACAACCTATCTCCCTGAAAGCTATTAATAAAACATAAATAAAATAACATTTTGGTTATTTGCATTAAAATAAACACACAATTATTAATCGGTCAATAATGTAAACACTTGTATTGGCGAGAAAAAATTCCGCCAAGCTTGTAGCCAAGCGCTTGCAACACATTCGAGATTAAAATAAAGCAAGTAGTAAAATATAATGCAGTTACATCAGTTTAAACGAAGCTTAGTAATATGTAAAATAAATTCAATACAATAACTAAACCAAACTGTGAAATATTAATCAGTTATAACACCAAAATCACGGAGTAATCGAGGTTACTAAATTTTAAATTGACTTAAAATGGATATAAACAGAATATTTTTTTTTTCTAAATACATGTGAAATGATACAGGACTAGCCTTAGAAGCTTTTTCTTTGCCTCTAATTGCACAGCAATAATTAAACATGGTTTAAATAAGATTTAAATTCCAACAGTTAAACGCTGGAAAAAATCTGCCATTGAAATATAATGGGGAACGGAGAATGTGGTTACAGCTAACACAAATTCTGTCCCATAGTCACGTGTTTTTATCTTGTCCTACACGAAAGTAGGGTTGCACTTCCTCTATCAGTACCCAGCTCTATGCTACAGGCCAGACCGTTGGACCCTACAGCTGCAAATTTGGTACGTGTATACCTTTTAGGTCGGGAATGTGCACCTCGGAGCCCTTTTTTCGAATTTTTAATTAGAATTTGAATTAATTAAAATTTAAGCGAAATTTCGACGTTTTTCCGCTATAACTTCCGAAAATATGATTGCACAAACATGATTTTTACAGCAATTTAAAGATAGAAAAATTAACTCTCTAACGGTATCAGTTTTTTAAATTTACAACGTAAGCTTCTATTTTTAACGAATTTTTAAAGAAATATTTTAACCATGTTTTTATCACGTGACTGGATAAAATAAAGGAACGTCAGAAGTTCGAATAAAAAAAACTATCATCGTAAAATAAATCTAAAGAAATGCAACTTTTAACACGTGATTGGATAAAATAAAAAAAAATATATAAAATGTGATATTTTCTAAAAAAATAAATGCAAAGCAAAGGATTGTATGATCGTTTGCAATATCTAAATAATTAATGCAATAAATCTTCTTTATGGTAAACCTGATCGAATTTAGACAGGATATGCATTGGAATCCCGACCTAATGACATATTTCTATTATCGTTTGCAATATCTGTTTCATTAATTCAATATATTTTTTTTCATTATAAAATGTGATAGCTTCTAAAAAAATAAATGCAAAACTAAGGTTTCTATAAAATAGATTTCATCGCCGTGTTGCCATCATTTTGAAGGAAGTTCAAATTAAAAAAAAAAAAACTATCATCTCAAATTAAATCTGAAGAAATGCAACTTTTAGCACGTGACTGGATAAAATAAAATAAATATAAAATGTGATATTTTCTTTAAAAAATGCAAGGCAAAGGATTCTATGATCTTCTGCAATATTTAAATCATTAATTGAATAAATTATCTTTATGTATACAGGATTGAATTTATACAGGATATGCATTCAAATTCCTCTCCAATGGCCAATTTGTAAAATATTATTAATAGGCATATATATTGTTTAATACTATTATTTTGATCTAAATGAAGTAATAATTACTTTTTATGTAGTTTGAGTCAAACAATGCATTTATGAATAATGAGTTTTAGATTTCTTCATACTTTGCTCTGTGAGCCATATTTTACAAAATATTTTTATTAATATTTTAAATAAAAGTTGCTAGATCAATCAGTCTTCTAAATCAATAATTAAAACTGACTGATTTATAAAATAAAAGAATATTGTTAGGGAAACGTGTTCTTTTAGGACTTTCAGTCCATCATCTTAAAGAAAATATTAATTTCAGGCCAATCAATGCCCGGAGTTACTTCAAGGTTAATGAATATGTGATTTAATTGAAAAGTTTAGAGCCCATTACTCATGGCGAACCAGCTGGTCGCCAAAGGCGGCTAGTAATGTGATATAAGTAATGCTTTTCTGGTCATTTTAATAATGAAATAAATATTTTATTAGTAAATACTAACATTTAAAACTTTAATTTTGCTTTAAAATTTCTTTAAAAAGTAAAGGAAATTTTTGTTCTTATTTTATTTTCGTAATATTCATCAAAGCAGTTTTTATTATTTCCTTTTCCTAGTGTTTATTAAACGATTTCCTATTATTTCACGCACCAGAAGCAAATTACATGTTCAATATCATCACGTCCGATTACTACTACTTCACGAAACAAAAACTAACTTTTTAAAATGCATGTTATAACATCTTAATTTTGTGGAGAGTTGTTATTCGTAGTTTATCATGGAATTTAAATAAAATAAACTGCATATCTGAATTCATCATTTTTTTTTCTTTAATGTTTCCGATGCCTTAAAAAGTTTGATCTTCTTCCAATGAGTTACGTGATCTTTTTATTTTCAATAATATGGATTCAATTTAGATATTATAGTCACGTTTAAAAATAAAATTTTCAGGAAGTAAGTGTTGTTCTCTGATTAAAAATAGAAGATATAAAAATGAAAGAAATTGACAAAAAGACAGTTTAAAAAGAATGCAATTTGTGTTTCCAAACCTTATCTGCAAAACTATTGTTTTGTGGATCACATTTCAGTAATGTCATGCACTTTTCAGTAGTATTTATTTTTTGGAGATTCAAAATGCTTTCCATTTTTTTGCAATATTATAAGATCTCTCACAGAAAATAACACATTAAAGTATGGAAGCAAAACTGTTGAATCCTAAAGGCCATCACCAGTCATGGTTCAAACCTTCTCTGGAGAAATGCATCGCGTCTTCGATGGATAAGCCATACCCCACCTTTTCTTATATTCTCCAGAGTGGCAAAATCCAACCACCATGCTGGAGGCATCTCATCCTCATTTAGAGGTCTTCCCCGTGATCCTGGAGTCCTAGGTTCGAGCATGGTTGTTCTTCATCCGTTCTATCTGTAAGATGTGTGAATAAACCCCCTGTAAAAAGATATAGGGCAAGCGGACGTGACACATGAGTAACTAAGACGTACTCTTGGTTCTAGTATGTGCTACTGAAAGAAGAGACGCTCTATCGACTTGAAATTGCTTACTTCGTCAGTGAGTTTGTTCATGACAAGTGTTATTAGAAACAACAATCATTAAATTGTTTACAATTTTAGATCTAATATACTAAGTTAGTAAAGGATTTTAAAATGTAGCTTAATGTTTTATAAGATTAAAAGGAACAAATTTATGTAAGGGATATATATCAAGCATCAAACAGAAATAACATTAAGACAAATACATCCAGATATCTAGAAATACTTCATTCCCTTTTAAACGTTATTGAGCGCTAATGCACCATTTCCTACCTAAATTGATAGCACGTTTATTTGTAATCATGTGAAAAAGTGCCACTCATTTCCGCCTATACACAAAAGAAGTTACATTCGTCCCAAAATAAAATATTCAGAGTATCTAATTAGAATCTAGCTGCACAATATGTTGCAATTTTTGGCAACTAATTGCATATGGTTGCGTGTTATTTGGTTTCAAATTCCAAGATGAAGTATTCGCCATAGTGAATTTCCCCATCGTTTATTTATATATATGAAACATAGATATTAATTATTTATATTAAAGGTCGGAAGTAACGGAGGATGAGAGAGGGCAGCTCGATAATATTCTACTGTTATTCGATCACAATGATGTGCAATTTCGTTCTGAAGAATAAGCAGGTGCATGGACAATTAAATATCTGGCTCCTAAATTGCCCTCTTTAGAATGAGGTTTCATTATAACTGTGTTATGAACAAGAAATATCAATGAAACGTGGACAGCATAATTGCGTCATTTCTTTGCTTGTAGAGGATTTTTAAAGAGCCTAGTTACATACGCCTGCCATTTATTCGATCTTTCAGGTGGATTTTGCTTTCTTTTTCTCAAAAAGTATAAATACTAATGTAAGAAATTTAATAGATTCTTTATTGTTTTTTATT
The DNA here is from genome assembly GCA_026543055.1 of Argiope trifasciata. NCBI lineage: Eukaryota > Metazoa > Arthropoda > Arachnida > Araneae > Araneidae > Argiope > Argiope trifasciata. The sequence goes on along the minus strand of JAPMOQ010045887.1, from coordinate 108,859 downwards.
ATTTCAAGCAGTTGTGAAACATTGGTTTAATCGAAACCACTTAATTCCGAGCAGAGCGAATGCTATGCTAAGAAATTTATAATAAAATATAATTTGTAATTTTTTTAACATGAATAAAATTTTAACGAAATTCTCCAAATGATATCATTTGTCTTTTCCCAATTATTTACTATTTTTGCACCTATTGTAACGTGTGATACGGAATAATATTCAAGTTTATAAAAACTATTTAACCTCCAAAAGTGTAACTGCTTTGTTTTCTGTGGTCAGAAGAAAACAAACAAATCCTAAATTTATTTACATTTCTGATTAAACGGAAGAAATTTTTCAATTTGATATCATTAAGGGTTTGAATCAAAACGTCCTAAAAACCCATGATTCCTTTTAATGAAAGGAATTGCTGAGTGAGCATGTTGATTATAATGTCCATTGTTGGAAAATAAGTTTAATATTTAAAATCCCTAATTTTTTAATTTCTATAATAAGTTCATACTCTACCTATATATATTTATATATCTTGTTCACATTTTCAAGCGTTAATTAAATACTTGTTATTTATCACTAAAGTTCAAGTACATTTTTTACACTTTGTAATGGATGACAGTTAATATTAATATAGATTTTCAAAAATTAATGAACTAAAATCTTCCAGTAATTTATATTTAGTCCCCACGCTCTGGGATTATTGACGCCCCATCCTATCATAAATAATATAAGAAAATAAGCAGGATTTGAATTAAGAATATTTTTATTTATTACTTGTTATTTGTTTGAATTAAAATTAATTTAAAATTATTTGTTCGCTTGCGAGAACTAAAAATTTTATACTGCTTTTTGAACTACTGTATAGCTTCTATCATTCGTATGTCCTATTATAGGAGATGGAATTCACTAAGAATTTTCAAAAAACAGTTTTCATATTCAGAGTGAATTAATCGGTAATTTCAGATTATCTGTATTTTGAGAGAACTAATCTGTATTTTGTGTTTATAATAGAATATACACCTATCCCCCGATTTACACGGCACTCGGTTTGCACGATTTCACTTTTACACGGTTTTTAAATTTGCACCGACCCGGAACGCACCACCGGATTTGCACCATACCAATCAGGAATAAAAGACTGAGAGTCTACGAAAGTGATAACAGTAACTAAATTTCTGATTAAATTTTTTAATTTATATTTCTCGTTTCTATATGTAAAATGAATTACATAAATATACCTTATATTTTTGTTATTTTATAAATAGACAGTTATTTTTATGTTTTTAAGATATATTTAGTTTTATTTTACGTTGAAATAAATGACTGAATTATGCACATTTTAGTTTGTTTTCGATCTACACGGTTTTACGTATAAGAATCAACGATTTCGATTTACACGGTTTTCTATGGAACCTATCTTCAGTGTAAATCGGGGGATAGGTGTACAGCTAACGGACAATATGATACTCTAAACGTTTAGACATATTTGTAATCTCTTTGACGTGCTTTGTTATTGCTTTTTCATCTCATGGTAAGAAGCAGTGATTCCTTATAAGAAACTATTGTATTCGTCAAAAAGTTCGAATATGTGATTTCCATGTGTCAAGAAACTGAAAAACAGGTTTTTGGAATTATATCTGACTCATATCTATCTATTTGAGATATCGAGATCTCAAAAACGTTTTCAGCTGAACATATGAAATATAATATGTGTATTTAAACTTTGTATATTTGTGTCAAATTTTGAACTAACAATATTAAAAAATATTGCTTTTTCTGTATCACAAATGCAAGTAATCTCGGTAACTACACATCATAAATAGAGAGATAGATAAAATGTGTCATGTTGTCGCATATAAGGCGTATATTAGTCATGAATTTTGAAATATATGTCTATATGAATGTATATTTAGCTTTTAAATGATGAACTTTCTATTAGTCATTACTTTGAGATTCGTGTAAACTTGATTTCTAATAAAATTCGATTATGTAAATAATATAAAATTTATACATTTCTTTTCATTTTTGAACAACTTCTGTGCAAAAGACATTCAATTTTCTAAATCTTGAATTTTATTGGAATCCAATAGCAACAAATCATAAATAATCAGATGGGTAAAATGTGGTGTACAGCTGTCGCTTCTAAAACATAAATTCTAATGAAATATGAACTAAACATGTGGAGTGATTGAACTTCTGTTATGTAGTGCTTTCAGATGCATAATAACGCGATTTCTCAAAAATAATCCAACTACAGTAATAAGTAAAATTTAGTACTTGAACTTGATATTAAAATTTTATTTATGTCATGCATTTCAGTTTATTTTAACCAGATGGAAAAATGCCTCCAAAATGCGTAGTTGATTTTCTTTGCTAAAGTATAAGGTAATGCTGTATCTCGAATATGAAAGTCTGTCACAAGTTGTATCTCGAAAATAAAAGTCTTAAGAAGTATACTAATCCATAGCTGGATTGGAAGGGAGGGGAGTGTAAACATTTACCCATATTTGCGAATATGCGTAAATGTTTCGTCAGTCCGTTTACGGAAGTATCGAGGGTACAACGCATTTATTAGAGAGTTTATTGAATGCTTCAGAAAGACTACTTACTGAATAGAAGAGTAGGGAGTAAAATAACACATTTATAAGAGAGCATTCGTGAATGTTTCAGCGAGACTATTTCTGCTGGTTAATCATTCTTTGAAAACTCAATTTGTCGATCCCAATAAATTAATTCGTTTTCTATTACGGAAAGTATAAATATCGATTATTAATAATTAGGCTTAACATTCACCTACACTCTCTTTAATACCTGATTCACCCCATCTCTTTAAATGAGAAAGTGATGAAAGTAGCTAGAAATCGCAGTTTTACCAGATGCTTAAATTAGAAGTTAGCAGTAGTCTTTTCAGAATGCTAATGCTTTTCAAGATTGTTGTGTTGCATTGAAGTTTTCAATGAAAGAGATTTAACTGACATTCAATTACTTTGGTATACTTATATTTATTTGATTTGCTATTAACCTCTTCGTCATCCACAACGTATCTAGCGCGTGCAAGTTAAACTTCTCCAGGTTGGTTGAAACGCACTTCAAGCGTTCTTCGGCCTTTTAAAACTTTTAAATATTTAAATACTTTAAATGTTAATGTTTATATATTTTATTTTTTATTTTTGATTGTTCTAATCTCTACGCAGATATATGTACTAATATATTATAGTCTGCAGAGTATACATACTAATGTAATATAATTAGCATACAGAAATATATATGCTGATATGCACAGAGAAAACAATAATATATGAGGTGGAAAACAGAGGAGCACTGGGGAGAATTTTTGCTGTCAGGAAAAGACGGCGAAAAGGTTAATCTACAATTAAATTTGGAGTGAGAAAAAGCATGAAATGGTACAGAAATAAACCAAACCATTTTACTCTGTATCATCATATATGTATTAAATCCAGAAAAAAAGGTGAAATAAATATTATAAAAACCCCATTTTCCAATCAAAATTATTTAAAATGTTATAAATAAATATTTCCTTTAGATAAAATAAAGAATGTCATAACTTCGCAAAACAATATTATCTGTTTTTCCAATATGAAACTACGATATCGACTTTTATATCGAAATACAAATATTTATTATTTAACCAGATAAAGCAATCGAATATGTCTCAACAGGAACTTCGCTTTCAAAAATTCTGACAGACTCATATTTTTTGAACGTTATCCCAAGTCATTTATAGTTTCATGGTACTCTATAAACATAAATAATCTTTCCTATGTGTGTTGTATCTTATAATATCGAAATTTATATGTATTTTTGATTAGGAATCTTGGAAAAGGGCCTATATTAATGCTTATCCAGTCTTGATTTACTGGAAATGTCTGGTTAAAAATAGATTTTTAGGCTTGAAGATTTGAGTGTAATTTACAATATCGAAATTTATATATATTTTTTGATTATGAAATTTGGAAAAGGATACATCTTAAAGTCTCTCTAGTTTTGATTTGCTGGAAATGTCTGATTAAAAATAGATTTTTAGGCTAAAATATTCGATTTAGAATTCATCTAGGCACTCTTTTACTGGCATTAATGTTAGATGGAATCGAATTTAACATTCTGATATTCAAATAGAATAATTTCTCTCTCAAAAAGGTTTAATAAAAAGAAAGTAAATGAATGTTGTCTTGAAGGCATTTGTAATTTCCTGTTGAAAAATAAACCATTTTTAGCTGAATATGAATTGAACGTAATTTATTAAAAACTGATAAGACTTTAACTAATTATTTTCATTTAACATTTCTTTACATTGCATCAACACTATAGGTGATTTATTTGTTCTTAGTTTCTTTTGTCTTGTTAGATAATTCAGCTTTTGCTTATTCTGTATTTGTTGCAACTTTTACAATGGTCTTTGCAATTAAGAATTATTAATATTTTTTAAAGCTAAAACTAAAATCATTTTCATTTGTACTAAGTGCTATAAAGTGTAATTGTGTATAAGAAAATTTTAGAAACCATTAATCGTTTTAAATACGTTATTCTAAAAATTTAAAAATATGAAACTGTTTTTATTCTAGATAAAAGCTTAGTATTAACATAATAACTAAAATTTTGAGACACAGCTAAAAGGTTTTCAAATTTTGTGTTTGAAGAAAATAAACAATTTGTATCTTTGAAATGAAGCTTGTGTCATTTTTAAAGTAAGAATAATGATAAATTTGTAATTTTGAAGAGAATTTCATGACAGTGTTTGCAATTATTATATCCTTTCACTGAATTAGTACAAAACTAATTGTAAATCAGTATTTATGCAATTAAACTTACTCAAATTGATCACATCAATAACGTAATCTTGGAGTATGAAAATGATGCTTGAGTTAATTACATTATATTCTGTACTCTGCTGCACTTCAAATATTAAAAATCAACTACTAGAAAAAAACTAGTGAATGGCAAGACACCCGATATAGGCCAAGCCCTAACAATGCTCATATCTTCTTTCTTAACCGAGAGTCCGCGTGAGCAAGGCCCAGTTTAATCGTCAATCTTGAGTGGAAACCTCAGTTTTTGGTTTCCAAACTTGCTTACTCCTCAGTTTCTCGAGCCACTGAGGAGATGAAAAGTTGAATGGACCTTGCCTGGCCACAGGATTGGACCTCGGTAAGTTATACCACTAAGTCACTGCGCTTTATATGAAACATAATGTATTTTAAAAATTTTGAATCTTTTGTGGAGGTTGTTAACTAATACCAGAACATATTTGTTTAAGATGCGATTGTTTGAAGTTGCAAGTGCAAGGTGATTATATATAATTCCACTTTCAAAATTTTATAAAAAAGACCCTCTGGTCAGAATGACTTCAAATTTAAATTGTATATACTTGAAGAAGGTTAAAATAGTATGATGTAAGAAAATGTTCCAAAGTGAATAGATAGACGGCAGAGAAAGTAGCCTAATGAAAGTGTTTACATTTTGAATCAAAAACAATGGCTTTGGAGTTGCATATTAAATCGACTGTACAGTTCAAAGTGATTGATGCTTTTTATTTCCCAACAAAAAAATGATTTCCAATTCATTCAACGGTTGTGGCACTGTTACTGGAAAGCTATTTTTTGCCGAAAGCTCAAATTAATAGACAGCATGTCCCTCAAAGATAGAATTGTGCCGTCGGTCATGTTATGAATGTGCTTCATTGTGATGGACTACATATTTAGCAAAAATGGGTGGATAGCACAATGTACACGCCTTGTTCAAATTTAGTAATAATAACCAATATTATGTTATAACTAACGATAATAATTTTATTGATTATTGTTTTTCGTGTGATGTTTGGCATTTCATATAGTTTTTATGCTGTTTTGGGGATAATGATAATTAAATACCAATCTTCCCCATTTATCGTGGTGGGATTTCGCTTTGTCGGATGGGCTTTTCATCAAGAGTGCTACACTAATAGATTGATGTGGATGACAATTTTTTTCTGACAAAACCCCGAAACAATCATGTGCATGGAACAGTACAGTTGATATAAAGGGCAATTCATGCCAAGCCGCTGTATCAAAAATGTAACTTGTCTCTTTTTGTATGCCGATTACAGCATCATCTATTGATACACTTTGGGGTTTTTTTCCTCATGTAAAACTATTTCCTCTGCCTTCAAGGTATGTTCAGAACAAATTTAAAATGATTTGGGCCAACATTTTAAAAGTGGGACTTTAATTAAATTCACCCTGTATATCTATACAATTATTAATAGAAGAAGTCGAAATCATTCAATTTTTACTAATGCCAATAATTTGTGCGAGATTTTCAAAAGTAACAGCAAGTTCTCAACAATGCTTTTTATATTGTACTCCAAAATAACAAAAAAATATTTGCTATTATGGAGAACAATGACATAATGACTTTTTCCTGAGGACTAATAGAAACGATCAATTTTTATAAGAACTTTATAATTTATTTATATACTATTAATAATAGATAGTCTAAGTCTTTTAATTTTCACCAAATGTTTTAAATAAATCTTTACTTTTTTTCTTTCTCAAAAGTAATAAAAAATAAGCATTCACAATAACTCCTATTGCCAAAATGATAGCAATAGAAAATATTCGTATAAATCTAATTAAAATCAAGTATCTTCTGGGTTATAAGATATCTCTAAACTTTAAAATACAGCTTTAAGCAGATGATATTCAGGCATTTTGAAAGCTGATCAGAGATCATAAGAGAAAAAAATTTAATAATTAAAATATCAAATAAAAATTGCTCCGAAAGATTTAAATGAAAATTTTTCCTTATAACTTACTTTTTTGAATTGTATTTCAAAGAACATTTCTCAGCCCTAAATAGAATCTAACGATACTTTAAACCAGTTTTATAATTATTTAATTTTATTTTATGCCCGTATATCATTTTATTTTATGCTCAAATCATTTTTCAGATTAAATTTGTGTCTTATATTGCTTATTCAAACTGTAAAATGGAAATGTGTTTTTGTTTCGAAATATAAAATGGAAAAGTATACCCTTTAAGTCTCGAGAGACTTCAACAGATTTAAACATTGCACAAGAATTTTCCTTGAGGGTAATTTTTCGCAGGCAAAATGTCTCGTATTAAAGAAAATGTGGAGAGAAACTTTCTTACTCCCTCAGAATAAAAATTAGGTAACTAGTTTAGAAATTTCTTATTTGGGGCCTTATTATTTTATAAGGTATGAAAAAAAAGCAATTTTTATTCAGTATTTATGTTTATGGTAAAAATGCGGTAAATTATATTCATATAGTTCTTTTATTATATGATTTTTATAAACACCAATAGACTTCGTTTGGAAACTTGAGTATCCGAATTGTTTTGAGTTTTTTTTACTCCATTTCTTTTATAAAAATGCAGTAGCAATATAAAATACAAAGTTTCAAGTTGAAAGTGAATATTTGTTTTGATAATAAATAAAACACAGTCGTTTAATATCGATTTCAGCATAATTACATTTATTACAATCTTATTAGTTATAAAACATTGCTTCGGGGTTTTCTTATATCACATGTTCTGTACTTCCGGAGGTTGAAGGTTAACAACTATAACCTCTCTATATTCCATGATTATGAGCCTCAAATTGGATTATAGTTAATTTTCTTTATTTCTTGAAGCATTTTTTGTAATATTAAGTCGCATAAATATTCGGTCTTATTTATCTGACACATTTTACTTTTGTAGTCTAAATTAAACCAACTATGCATTTCACTAATCGCATTAACGTTCTTTTCTTTAAAATTAGCTCTATGTTACCATATGAGTGGTAATATAGTGCTTATAGTGGTAGTATAGTGGTTATCTTACTTAACTAAAATTAAGATAAGTAATGCCATGGTCGATCGAAAAGAAACAATGTATCCTTCATCCAAATTCTTTAAGAAATCATAACATCATTTCATTGTTTCCTTATTATTGATTTAGTTTCCTTAGTCCATATGTCTTTATATAATGTAACCTTTCAGGAAAGCATATTTGTTTATTTAAGTCTTAAAAATGTGTTTACTTTCCCAAAATAGATAAAGATTAAATGTTGCAAATCTAAAATAATTCGCAATGAAAATTTAATTGGACTTTAACAAATAAATACAAATAAATTTAAAGCATGTTAAGGGAAAATATTTTCATCATTAAAAAAGTTTCGTGATACATTTTTATCATCACATTTATGTTGATATTTTTTATGTTTAATATACATAAAAGTTTAACAATTTAATACAAAATATAAGATATAAAAGTTTAACAATTTAATAATGTAACAGTCATATTTGGCGATACGATAATCTATTATAATAATTAAAGTACGTCACAATAATTAGTAATCTAATCAGAGTGATTCCATTATTTCTTTTCTATACATCACTTAATTCGCAATTTTTCTCTGTTAGTAACACACACTTATTATTTTCATTTTGGAAACAGCCATGAAAAGATTAACTTTTTTCAGTTGCTGTCAATGATAAATTTATTGCAAATTACCCTTTGTTTTTTTCTTCATGATCTCATTTAATAATTTATATACCTATGTCAAATTCTGCATTACTTTTTATCTCAGCAAGAAACGCTGAAATATAAATATTTTATTGATGGTATTTGACTATGTAAAAGAAATTCCGATAATGCAATTTTTAATGATGTTAGTGAAATTAAAAATACTATACTTGTATTTAAAGAGGGGACCAGTAGACTTAGTAAAATGGTTGAAAACGCGCAATTTTATCTTTTCATCACCAATGTTTATATTCAATCAAATCAATGTTTATATTCAACAAAAATAATATTATAAAATGTATTGTTCAATAAAATAAACGATTTTAGCAACTTTTGAAAAAAATCTTAGTAATCTTTGCAATTAGATTTAAATATCTTTGAAACATTTCATTTATCTAAATTCTTTAAGAAATTAAATTAAATTTATAATAAAGTTTTCGGTCAAATATGAAAAGAAAATGGGATATGCCTTTTATATTTCAATTTTTTTAGCTCGCTATTAAAAAATTAATTTATTAAAAAATTCTATGAAAATTCAGTAAGTGTGCAAAAAAATATTTACAATAAAATTTGAATTACAAAATCATGCGTAGTTTTATTTCAACTAAATTTACATTGGGAAATAGAAAAAAATATTTAGAAATAAATGGCCTGAAGTGTTTTGATATATATATATATATATATATATATATATATATATATATATATAT
>JAPMOQ010045887.1:74334-98129 GCA_026543055.1 Argiope trifasciata | reverse complement strand
TATCTATCTATCTATCTATCTATCTATCTATCTATCTATCTATCTATGTGTTTAATACTCTGTAATTTGAATAGAATAGAATTTGATATGAGAATAGAATAGAACATAATAATCTACCACAGGAAGAATGAAAATAAACTATAATTAAATGTTCTAAAGTCCTTAAAACCACATTTTTCTGTCTAGATATATGAAAAGCCTGAAACACTTGATTTATCTGAAATTTATTATTCCCGGCTATTTTATTTTATCTTAAAGTATTTTCTGTCTGTATTTAGAAATGAGGGGTGAAGCCGCGAGCTAAGTGGTCTACCCGTTATCAATTCCAGACGATGCTTCCTGCCTTAACGAGGTACAAGCGGAGAAATGAATAGAATGAAGGCATTGCTTGATCTTTAATTTGTGCTTGATCTTTATTTTTTACATGTTCTTATCTGTGTAGTAACTACATTTTGGTAATTATTAGAAGGTCATTTATTTTGAAGGTCACCTTATTCAACATGCATATTTTAGTAATGAATGCTTCCCTGATTTTTTTGTTTAATTAATTAGCTGCAATAAATATTTTTAGGTTAGTTTTTTAAGCTTACAATAACTAATTGAAATATGAAAAAATTGAAATACGAATTTATCTATGATATCATCAATAAAAGATAGTATATATAATTATATATTAATAATATGTTGTTTCTTTTAAAGTTGCTAAAGCAAAAAAAAAAAAAAAATCATGACTTCGACAGATTTTTCGGCATTTAACTGTAAAATACAAAACAGTTAAAACCTTAAAAATTTCATACGACCCCAAACCAGCTTGATATTTTGTATAATAGAGATTGCAGCAGGACCTGTTGGTGAACATACAGTGCAAAACCTCAATGCTCTTATGTTTTTTTTCGTGGATAATTATAATTCTCTAATTATATAATTTTGCATTCAGTACTAAAGTATAACGGAAACATAGTGTAATTTTTCATAAAGTTTCAGTATCCAAAGCAAAAGCAGCAAAATATAATGTACCACTATTTACAAGAAGAAAATTTCAAAGTGTTCAAGAGCATGCTGTTCGATATATTAATTTATTATTCTATATATTAATATATTTTCTGAAACAAATTTCAGAAAAGTACTGATTTTTCCTTCCGTTCAAATACATTAAGCTCCACCATTTTAAACAAAAAAGAATTTTCAAAATAATAGTATCAGTTTTTGAATCTGCTGAACTACAGTTTGAAATTGCATTTGTTACGCTTCTTCGCTTTGAAAGGAGCAGAGTAGTTCTTACGTACAGTCGACTACTCCACCGACACTGAACATAGTAATATCGGCAGGATAGTAGGAAAATACTGTTCTAAAAACTAATATTTTTAACGAATTTACATCAAAATAAATAAATAAATAGGTATAATTCTTGATAAAAATAATTTAATTAAAAATATACATATAGAGAAATTTTAACGAAGTTCCTTTCTTTGTGTATCAGTTAGTACTTCATTCTTTTCCCACTTGAAGTTAGAGAGGTATTATTTCAAAAATACTATCTCCCGTTTCAAGAAGATAATTTAAGAAGAAGACTTTTTTTGTGCGATTCAAATTTCAGCGTGATTAAAAAATGGAAGACATCAATTAAAAAATAATTAATTTAAAAATAAAACTATTAATTTTTTTTGAATTTGATTATGAAAATAGCATCCTTCGTCATAGACGTAATTCAAATAATACGTAACTATATGTGCATTTATATTATCATAAAAGTTTCATGATACTTTATTGTTATAGAATTGAAGTTAATTAATACTTTTTTAAAGAGGAATACAGTAAATAATAGAAACATTTATTTAAATACTATTTTTAATTACAATACATTAAAAGCTACTAATTCTTCATCAGAACCTACCAACATCCAATGAAAATTCTAGAAATGGGGTTCATTAACCAATTTCCAATTAATTAGAAAATCTAAAATATAAATAATACCGATAGAACTTACTATACATTGAAATAAATTACAGCTCCTTCAAAGTTTCAATGCACCTTCACTTATAAAACTGAGATGCTCATCATCAGAATTCTCAAAACTTTTGATTTTTACAACATATATTAAATGCTATGGAATCGAATAAAATTTCGAATTAAAATGTATTAGATCTTTTTCCTTTAATTAGTATTAAAAGTTTTGTCAGTTTTTATTCGAAACATTTTATTGTACATATTAAAATTTAATAAAACATATTTAATATTTTTATTTAGTTTTAAAATATATATATATACTTAAAACCATTATTATTTGTTGAATATTATTATTTTAATATTTGTACAAAATAGTTTTCTCTATTAATACATTTTCATTTAGGAAATAAAAATTGTCAACTAAAATTACGGAAATCACTCCAAATTTAGAATATAAGCGTATTTTTGGAAATTTTGTAAATTCAAGTTATGATTTTTGTGTATACATAGAAAAATGTAACTGAAGTATTTTACTAATTGAAGCACTTTTGTTAATGATGGATTTTAGAAAAATTTGCTGTTTTTTGAAATCTCTGAAATCAAAGTGGTTTCATACAGTTTCTCAAGTTATTTAATTAAACTTTTCAACTTCAAGTATAAATCGAAGCACAATATTGAAAATTTAAAATCTTACTTTACTGTTTAGAGTATCTTGCAAGTTTAAAGATAATTATGAATTAATCATTGAAAGAAAGTTGTGTGAACTTTGGTAATCATTTTAGTTTCTAAAAACGATTATTGTTATAAAGTGCTTTGTTTTTCAAAAAAAAAAAAAAATCCGTGTAATCCAAATTAAGTATCAATCCCTCTTACAGCAATTTTTTTTGCATTTGTTATTGTTATTTGGATTTTTTATCTTTATTTTTGGACTTGTTATTTTTATTTTGGATTTTTTATTTATTTTTGGATTTGTTCTAGTAAATCAGAATTCAGTGAAGCAAAATTTTGCAGTTATATTGTAAGATGAAAATCTCAGTGTCCTTCCATTTCAAAGAGTTTATATTATTTCTCTTAAAACAATGTAATGTTTGAGAACCATTGATTTTCTTAATAGATTTTCATTACTTTTAAACATTGCTATTTAACAGTGAAACATATTTTGTTTTAGTTCTTGATGTTAATGAACATATTGTAACTAGAATAATTTATAAAAGACGTTGCGATGTCTTTCATAAATTATTCTAGTAATTATGATGATTTAGAAACTTATCATTTATATTTAGATTGCTATATTTAAATGGATAACAATAAGAATGAAAAAAATGGCACAATGACCTACAAAAATGATCATTGCCCGCTGAATGATAAATTCTCTATTTCCATTAACAGATAAAAGGGAAAAAAATCTCGTTTGATTTCACGAGTTAAAGAAAATATTCCTCTTTTGAAAAAAGTTACATATTTTAAGGTAACAATACCGAATACATAAAAAAATAATGCGAAAATAATTACGTTATATTTTATTTGCTTGCTTAGTGTGCTGAATTTTTTCATGTAACCGTTTTTCAATCATTCTAAAATGAATAGATTCAAACTGAAAAGAATTGTGAATCGGTTTCAAATAAATAGATACCATTTCGAAAGGGTAATGAAACATATTTTAATTCTTTTGTTCGTGAAATGAAAAAGTCAAGCAAAGGAGGTCGCCATTTCTAATTATTTTCACCCAATCACGATAGTGTTGAAGAATAATATGCAAATTAAGAAAGATGTGCTGCGAAATAAATGCTTTAATATTCCATTATTCTATGTATTTTAAACCCCATTTCAAGATTATTTTTATTTAAAAATGTTTCTTTATCATTCTTGAAATCCTTTTTATTACAACCTGCAATCTATTTCTTGAGTGCATATTTAAATGATATTTAAGAAGTACTAGGCGTGTAATTTCTTCATTCTATCTGAAATGAACCATCGTGTTAATAGTTGCGAAAGAATACCGGACACAAAGAGATGAAATTATATTCTTTCCCTCAATAAAATGACAGAGATCAATGAAAGCTTTCACTTTTTTCACTAACATTTGTCGGTCATATAGAATAATATTTCAGAATTAAATGAAAACTGGCCGTTTCCTTTGAAAGTAAAATACCCAGTCATTTTATGTTAAATCTATTGTTGTTCGTAATAGATAGAAAGAGACTTATAGATTTTACAAAGCTTAAGATTGTGTTGTGACTGGCACACTGCTCAGGGTCAGGATACGGGCGTTGCTTCTAAAAGGCTAATCGTCTCTTTTTCTTCAGAATGTATTTGCCTCGATGAAGCTTGCTGCCAAAATCAATTGTTTAGTTACTTAAGTTTAAAAGAATATATATATATATATATATATATATATATATATATATATATATATAAATTATTTAAAGCTTTAATTAAATATCCAAAATAGTTATGTCTTCTCAGAATGGAATAGTTATTTATGATATTTTAATAAATGCACAAATATTTCCTTATATATTTTTAAAAAGTAAAAAAGTACGTAGAAAGATTTTGCATGAAGATTTGCATTTGACTTGCAGAATTACACAAGGTCAAAATGTACCTTGCTGTTAAAATTTTTTATGTACCGTAACACTTCTGTACTAGACTGTCAATTACTCAATCAACAATCAAGTCTGTCTTAAAATTATTTTATCATTTCAAAGACAGTATTTTTGTAGCTGTAATGTAGAGAAATATTGCAAGGATGCCTCATAAATAAAATGTGTTACAGTATTAATTATTTTTAGACTTTGATTTTTGTATATTATGATTCAAGTTAAGTATTTTTTATTTAAACTAATATTATAAGTGGTAATTATTTTTGAAATTTTTTTTATTGTAAGTGCAGAATAAAGTTGCAAATAAAACAATAGCAAAAACAGATTATTTCTTGACCTATGGCAATAAAATATCAATATTAAATTATATGAATTTCTGTAACATTTTTCTTATATATTTTAATTATTTTTTTATAGTGCCATTTTTATCTTCTAAAGAGAAACTTATTCAGCGAGAATTTGAAAAAGGAACGATTCACAGAGAGTGGGAGGAGGATGAAAAAGGATTTTGTGAATTTTTTTATTTATGTATTATGCTAATGTATTGCTCCATTTGTTAAAGTATGTAAAATAAAAATATTTGAACTTAGACGAAAGCCCTTTATACTTATTCACCGATCACATTACATTTATTTTTTTATGAAAAACGAGAAATATACGTACTTTTGACATTTGGTGTCTGGAATGCAATCGAAGTCAATAGACAGTGACTTTATTTCAAATATTTTACATATTTTATAAATGGGACATATCTCAATAAATAAAACATAAAAAATAAAATTAAAAAAAATCTAAATCATCTTTCATATTCTTTTTCGCTCTTTTACCGTTTTCTCGTACTTTTGCATTTCTCTCTTGCTTGGTGATCAATTTTCTCGCCAGGCTCTTACAGCAGTGGATCATGCAATTATCTGGTTTTCTTTATTAATACTGTATTTCTTTAAGACTGGAAGGCATTTTTAAGCGAAAGCTGAAATAGAAAATAAAAACAATATGGAAATATCAAAATATGTGATTCTTTGATATTTTTGGTTCTTTGTACAATTTAGAAATTCTAATAATTAAAACAGTCTTTAAATATATAAACTGTTGGGGCTGGTATCAATAGCAATATCAGTATTTTCATAAATTTCATCAATTAATATTTTATTAATTCAAGATAGTATTAAATTAATCACAATGAATTTGCTTTTTTACTGCATTATGATTGACAATATGCTCTTTATTCAAAATTTTCTCATCAGACATGTGACATTTCTTCTGGTGATGTTATCGATTTGGTAACGACTGCTTGATCCTCTCATTAATTATTTAGGCTCTAGAATAGTAAAGCATTTGAGTCATTTGCGGAAAACGTGCTTTACTTTCCTGATTTGGAATTATACATATATATGCATCACTTTCCAAAAAAGCCATAAAAATTATCATTTTTAGTTTCAAAGTTTTCGAATGTGCATAGCTCTTTAAATGCAAATTTGAAAAAAAAAAGTTGTTCTGTATATTTAATTATAATGGAAAGTAGAGGCTGATGTGGTTTTTTATTTAAATTCTGTGGCTGAATAAATCAAGTTCGATCTAACTTACACTTTAATTTTTGAGAAAATTTCAATTCTAGTAATAAATGTTAATTAGTTAAATAAAGTTTTTGCAAAATAGCTGGTAGATGAACTTAAAATTCCTTACTTAAGAAAACTGATTTTTTAAAATAAATCCTGAAACTCTTTTTTTCGCAATGATATTTATGAATTTCATGCTGAATAAAAGAAAGAGTGTAGATCTTTTACGATGTAATCACAAGATTATACAAATACACTGATATATTATTTCTATTATTTATGAAACATAGTATTGAATAACGTACTTTCAAACACACAAAATTAATTTAATAAGTATACAAATTTATGAAAATTTTATTTATTTTAACATTGCACCAACGTATATACTCAAATAAAATAAGTAGTTTATTGCTTTAGAAATAACTAATAATTCATAAATTTAGATGAAAATAATTATTACGGAAAGACAAACTTATTGAATTCAGAGAATGTAGAAACATTATTCTTGTTAAAATATTTTTTACATCATACAGTAAAAGAATATGCATGCAAAATTTCAAAGAAAACGTATAATTTTGTTCCTTTTGACTAGTCATTGGTTTCAAAAATTACTTTATAAAAAAGAGAAGTAAATTTTTGAGTTATATTCGTGAAATGCTGGCCTTTGTATGTAGCAAGAATATAAAATTCCTTGTTCGTACTTGCAAACTTTCTAAAAAGGTTGTATATTTCAGAAATTAGTTGTTGTATAAATGTTGGCGATTTATATTGATTGTAATTATAACATTGACCAAATTGTAGAACACAAATGCCAATTTTCGAACACCGGAGGTACTTTTAGAAAATTTCCTCACTGTATAGTTCAGCGATTAAAACATCTGAGAGAGGGGGAGGAGACAAAGTACAATATATATGACGCAGAAATTGGCATTTTGAAGCTTTTAACGGTACATTTGAAATATGTTCAAGGTAGTTAAAATAGTTATTTTTATAGGTTGTACTTGAAATGTTGAATAGATATTCAATTTGCTGAAAATCGTTGCATAAAAGTTTCAAATATCAATGATTTAAAATAATTTGACTATGAAGTTTAGAATTCGACTTCTTGAGATATTAAAACTATCTTTTATTTGCTTTTTAAAGAGGAATGTGACTGGATAAATACAACTCCATATTTGCTGAGTCACATATTGAATTTATTGAGTTACATGTGCCAAAAATGTAAAAATCTGTACGTGAAACTCAGAATTTTGCAATTATTTCGTTAACACACAAAACTGAAAAACTTCCTATGACATATAGTAGAAAAATGTGGAATTTTTATTTCGTATGATCTCATAGACAGATAATATAAGTAAATTTAGTTACAGTTAGAATAGTATAAAATTTGTGACTGTAGAGCGTACGATCTTGCATAACCATCCTGAATGAGGAAAACTAAACAGTATGTAACTAAAGTCAGCTAATTAAATTAGAGGAAAGTTTTAATTGCAAAAATATTAAGAAAATATTTTAACAACATTTAAAACGTGGAAAGTAAGAAAATAAAATAATTATGTAACAGGTAAGAATTTGTAGAGGGGTCGGAATATTATTAATAAATGTAATCCATCTGAAACGTTTAACAAAAAAATTTTAAGAAAGAAGAAATTAGAAAGAAATGTTTGAAACTAAGCAAACGAATCTACAAATTTATTTTAAAATGTCAAATTACTGAAAGCCATATAGATGTACAATACAGATCACAATACGCAATTGCAATCCCTCATATTAAAAATAAATGTAAACATCTAAATAATCAAAATGCTCAAATTTTACTGTTTACTGTGTATTTTACTATGTGCAGCTTAAAAGAGTGACTGACTGATGGAGCCTCGACCTAGAGAGCTGGATGACCTACAGCCCCGTCGTCAAGGTCATATTGCATCCTTGGCCATGATAAAATAACTCATCAGGTGTAATATGCTGAAGCTCTCATGAGCTGATTGAAATTATTAACTTGTTTCAGAGATTTATATCTCCGTTTCTACTGAATGAATCCGAATGGAATGCCATGTATTTAGTTTACGGGCCACTGTTATATTTAGCTTAATTAGGTCACGCGGTCGAGTTTTGATCATTAAAAGACAGTTTGACATTTTGCATACCAATGACCCTGCAACGAAGTATAAAAAATACCAGTTCAAAAAAGATTAATAGAATATTTTATTTATTTACATATTTATGGGCCCTATGTGCGCAATTTTTTAGTTATTAATTTGCTAAAGGCATACCAAAGAGTACCATTACTTCCTTAAGAAAGATTTCAGTAAGCATTAAGGAGACATTTCAAACGATCCTGACTTTCAAGTCGAGTTTGTTATCTATACAGTTTTAATTAACTCTGTCTTTGAGAAAATACTTTAGACAGAAAACTTAAGGGTTCAAATATGATGGTCGTGTCCTATAGGCAATCAGAAAAGTACATGAGGTGACATGTTCTTCAAGTAAATAAATGTGAATCACCATATCCTTTACGCATGTTGCTGTCTTGTATTGATTATGTTGTACCTAAATAACCCCTTTGTCGTAACGCCAAGACAATATGATTCTTCAGGAGTCTGCTGCATCCGTAATTGATACTGTACACCAAATCAGTCAGTAATGAGTCAGTACATCAAGAGTTCCTTGAAAAGTTCAAATACGAAATCCATCTTTAATCCATTCCATACGGTGACATATGAAGGATGACATATGTGACGGCTATTGTTGCGTTGCATGAGGATTATTGGAACTTCGTTTGCTATGTTTTGTGTATTCACAGCAGAATCTAAGTGAGAGTTGTCCCCTTCTACCCATAAGATATAAAATGTCCATCACACATCCACTTCAATCCTTGCCTTGAAACACAAAACAAATTCAAGACATGTAGTGTAACCTTGTGGTTGAAATGTTGCATAGAACGTATCCTATTAAGGTAAAAATTTAGAATTTCGCGTAAAATCCTATACATGTGAAATAAATGTCTAGTGATCGTGCTGGTGAGTGGTTACTTAATGAAGAACTTGCGGATCTTCATTTGTTGCAGTTACAGATTCTTTTACAATTTTTCGCTCCAATACATAGATTTCCCTTCTCAGGAAACCATTTTATTCAAACTTACTGATCATACATTTACAAACGAGAGTTTACTTACTTTTACGATCATGAGTCTTTTTAGTAAGTGTTTCGTTCGCTGGTAAAACCGGAGTGTTGCTAAATCTTTTCTCACATTCTGATAAAACCTTTTTTAAGACAAATGTATTCGTCTGATTGTTCAGAGACAGTCTCATTGGAGATAAGGATTTCTTTGTGACATGTGAAAGTGAAATTGAATGAAGTACTCATTGGCGTAAAGATTTGCTCCGTGAAACTCCATCAATTGACAAAATTTCAAACTATTTTCCTGAAGGATATCTTGCCCTAATATTCTCAAAAATGAATGAATTTTCATTGGGATCTGTTCCAGAAAGGGAATTTCGAGGCTCTAAATATTTTCAATTTAATTTTAACAAACATCGTGGTGAACAGATGATCTCAGAAGAAGACTTATTTAATTAAAAAACAAAAGTTAATATCAAATAATTGTCACTTTTTCAACGAAATCTAAAATCTAAAATGGCATTATAAACTAAGCACATATATTGCTTACAAAATAACAGAGAAGCTATAGCAATGCTTTATTAATGAAATGAATGAAATAATAAAATTTCTAAGAAAAGTTATGTACACTGTGAAACTAACCTATTAATTTTTGATGTAATTAACACATTCATTATTAATGTGTTTTTCTCTCGTATGCATGCCAGGAAAAAACATCATAATGAACTCTTATGGTTTTGTACTTCCTGTTTATTTTTAAAGAGAGAAGCCATCAGTCTTAAAACTGAGCTAAAATAACTTACGGAAGTCTCAATTTTCCAAGAAAGCCTTAGTTTAAATTATCCACTAATTAAGCGGCTGAGTTATTTTCCAGAAATTTGAAAGGCTCCTTAACCTGAAAAATCGTTTAAGTCATTAAGCAGCAGTTTTTAAAGGTCATTGACTTTTTTTATTCTCTCAAATAAAGAAACGGCTTCTCTATCCAGCATTTACTGTTTCCTTTTCCTCTTAAAATGAAACAGACTATTATTCAGAATTTTTTTCCCGGATTAAAAACATTTTTTCTAAAGAAAAATTATCTTAAGTGTCTTTTACTGTTAAAAATGGAAATAAGTTTTTTAAATAAATGTTTTCCTTGAATGTTTTGATGAGCTCAAATAATTCATTGAAAAATAATTTAAAATGTTTCTATCTTGAATTAGTCCTTGAAATTCGACGTTTAAGGATATTTTTAATCCAGATTAAGCCCTTTAATTTGTAATCAAATATGATAAATTTCAATCATACTCCTTTGTAAAATTATATGCTCGAGGAATATTAATAACATCGTTTGCACTTAACATTTTTTAAAACAAATTATTTGATATTAAATTAATCTGAAATGAAGATATACGTTTCAAGTTTTAATAAAATCCAGGAATAAGTAAAGAACTTCCCCAATTCATGACACTTGCAGAGTATACGTTGGAAGAAAAGATATACAGTTTTGAGTATTTGACATACTACATACGTTCAACCATAATGTGAACAAATATCAATCTTTTGGAAGTATTCAACTGTCAAAATTTACATTTTTTCATTGGAATATCGTTTAAAAGTGAAAATGGAGTCTGAATGGCTTTTTTATTCAGAAAATAGTGATTAGAGTATAAGCCTTCCTTAACATAAAGGCAGCTTGCGTACCCGGGGCCTGGAACTGAGTTATCTAACCAGTAGCATGAACACAAGATGGAAGGAAGAAAAAAAAAAAGGAGAAAAATTTTAAAAAAATCATCCAATGATCTTCAGAGGGAATCCCATTAGTGTCAAATTTTACACAATTATATTTCATGTTTTGGAGAAGTAATAACTAAATGGAGGGAACAAGTATATCTAAAATCAAACGGTGGCAATGGGTTGAATTTACAGGGAAATGAGATTAAAAATTGGAAATGAAAAAATACGGGAAATGTAATTAACATTGTAAACATCCACATGCTTAAGTGCATAAGCATATAAACAAATATGGTAGAATTAGAAATTAGTAGTGTCCGTCAGGGGCCTGCGGTTTTGATTTCCTTCGTGAGAACGTGGTTGGATGGTTCTGTTTGGTTTTGCACTTATGAGGGAATAATTCGACGAATGATATGAGGGAATAATTTGACTGATTTTGACGAATGATAGTTTAGTCTTAGCTATTATGCAGTCTTGAAGAGTTCTTGGTATTTATGAATATTATTTACCATAGAGCGAATCTTGCCACATGAAAGGGCATTCCATGCCTTTTCCTGCATTTCTCCTGCACTATTCTTATACTAGACTTATTTTTGGCTTTCTCATGTGGCATGAAAAAGTCAGTAAGCAATCGGTAACACTATGATTTGGTGACTTTATCTCCAAACAGCTACAACAAAGAGAGTTGGTAGGATAAAATCTGTTTAGAAATGTCAGTAATTGGCCATGTCTACTGAGGAACAGGACATTCGTACTGATCCCTTTGGCAGCATGAAGATAAGTCTTTATTATCTTAAAAGCAGATAGGCCTGTTTCGTCTTCTTCTCATTACTTTTGAAATTTTATCACCATTTCAGTTTGGAGGATGTTCTTCAAATGACATTTGGGTTTGACTGCTTTGGCTAGTTTGTCTACTGCTTCATTCCCGTTATAGACTACATTTGCCTAAATCTATGAAAATTTAATGTGATGATTTACAAGAAGAAGGAGAGTACCTCTTGTTAATTCGATATTGGAGTTTAGAGAACTTGAGGCTGATATACTTGTCTGATGAAGTTAGAGGTTGCTTAGTTGATTGCTGTATAGACTGCTAGTAGTTCACCCTGGAAAACCATTTTTTTCTTTCAGCAGACTAGTTGACCATTATTGTGTAATGATGCATCCTGCATGACTCAATATGCAGTCTCAACTCTTTCTGAGGATCTTGATGCATATAAATTCTAAATATTAAATTCTAGGAACCACCATCTTTCAACGGAATTTGACATGCTTGGATGTGTCCAGCCCGTAGTTTGTGTTCCTACTCTTATGGGTTTGTATGTAAGCTATCATGTTTTATTCCACGGGGTTTGTACATCTCCGTCATTCTTGCCGCTATCTGGGATGGAAAGTAATGTGATGGTAATCTAAGCTTGAAATGTTGTACACAACTTTGATTAACATGCTTTTAAATTACTGCAATTGCTGTCAGCAAAAAGTTAAAAAAATTACTTTTCATTGCAAGATATATGCAAAAATAGTTTATTTGTTGAAGATTTCTAATAAAATTCTTCTGAAGGATATGTCATCACAATCTAGTCACAAAGTTTTTTGACACGGATTCAAGTATTTTTTATGCTTTAAAATTAACCAGAATGTGCAATTTTGAGGTTAAAAAGGTCTTTTTTTCTTGTCAACCAAATCGTTTGTTTGATTCCTAAAAATAAATATTCTTCAATTCAACATTGATTTCTGGCGAATAAGATGAATAATTCAATCACTTTTGGCAATGATTTGGAAACTCTATTTTGCATTTATTATAAATGGTTTTATTCTTTGATTGTTGAAGACCGCTTCAATGGAAAAGGCATAGAATTATTACCATTCGAATACTAATTGCATAAATTAAAACATATATAAAAAAATAGATTAATTTAGTTATAACTTTCCTCTGTTTAAACAACAACTAGATATATTTTGGGACGAGACTATAATTTTGAATCGTTAGATTTAAGATGAGAACTATAACTGAGTTGTCACTCCCTCACCAAACTCCTCCACCATACAATGGAATGGCATTAGGCTGCTCCAGATTTAATGTGCACGAAATTCGCTTACACAGCTGTTCGTAGGTAGAATCAGGATTAATATATGAAATCCACCGAGTCAAAACTGAGGCCTTTTCTCCAGGTCAAGTCGGTGGTGAACTGGGAGCCAATTTTCAGGGTTTGAAAAGAATTTTAATATTAATAATCATACATACATAAGCCGGCAGGCATTATAATTCTACATCAAACGAGCTTTGAGAATGTTTTCTAATGTATAGGTTTAAATTGATGAAAGTCATATTTTCATTTAAATCAACAATAATACAAATAATTATTATAATTTCATAAAATGATCCGTTTATATTTCTATCTCCTACCTTATATGTTTAATGAATGGAAATCAATGTATGTACAAATACCTAAAGTTTTTCACTAATTTTAAATGGAAATACCACTGGATTCTCGTAGCATCAATCCGAGAGGAAATGTAATAATGGATCTCTTTAATCTAAATTGCATATAAGACATTTAATTAACACGCCTATGGCACTGAAACGTCAATGAAGAATTTCGAAACTGTGCGTCGATATAAGTCATCTAATCTAGAAATTTATATAAAGGTCATCAACCTGTTATGGGGATCTTATCTTAATTCTCATCTTTATTGTTTGATTATCTTTTAATGGATTTCTAATACGATTTTCCCTTTTAATGGATTTATATTGTCATTTATACATTCATTAAAAGGGATATATATTATTTTCAATAGATTTTAATTTTTAATGTATTGACATAAGATACGCCTCATATTTCTTTTTTAGAATCTTATTTCAGGTATTTCAGAGGTTTAAGCATTTGATTTAATGTGAATCAACTAGATAACTGAAAAAAATTTAAAGAAAAAATAAATGAAACTTAACTTAGGATCTTATCCCAGAATTTTAAATTTGCATTACATATTGGTCTATATCCATTCACAAGAATTGGTGCTTTCACTTCTCATAGATTAAAAAAAAATCATATCATTTTGAAACTTCTGCTTTTTGGTCATATTAGCCAACATTTAATATGTGCATATTTTTATATAATTCGTATACAGTTACTTATTATTGTGTTAAGCTAAGATATTTTGTTTACAATTGCTAAACCATTTCGTAAATTCACTTACTAGAATAATAATCTAGAAAAGAATATCTGTATTCTTTTGCAAGTGGTCTAATATTATGACTGCATACATCATTTAGATGTTTCTCGTGATTGAAATACGTAATACGTTTTGAAATTGTTGATATAACGCATGCAGTAGTGAAGAGATAATATTAGTTTCATATTCGATATTTCCCTGTTTTTCTGACTCTTCTCAACATTCTTGCAGTTAATCAGAATGAATATATGTGCTAAATTTATATCTAGTCATTATCATTAAATAACAAGAAAGAAGTGATAGGATGGTAATTGGATGATTTGATCTAGAATAATAGTTACGACTGTATGAATATATACAATATAAATTTGCTTTTATGAAATAAATTTTTCCTTCAATATAAATTTGCATTTCTGAAATAAATTAACCCTTCTAAATACAGCCTTATATTTAGAAGTGTTAAATAATAAAGCCTTATACCTTTGTATATGCAGCCTTATACCTTCCTGATATACCTTTTTGAATTTCAAATGAAAATATCTCTGCACATAGAAAAGTTAAGCTTTTCATTTTACACATGAATACCATAAAAATATTTGATGTGGCACTTTTGCATTATGTTGGTCATATAAGATCTTAGAGATCTTAGTTGTTTTCAAATTTTATTATCAACCTCTAAAAAAACGGTTTCATGAGTTTTTCTGTTATTTTTTCTAATTTTGTTATTCCCAATGAATATTTAAGGGAAATATTTAGAGAAAGGAATGCTTTTTTCCTCCATTCTGAGGCACTCTGTAAAATATTTCAAAATCGATCTACGAAATTAAATGACAAAAGTACGTTTCCTTCCATTGTCTATGCCTTGGATGAAGTCTTTTAATTTAAATTATTACTGAACAAATGTAAAGAAATATATGATTAAAGTAAATGTAAACAAAACTTCAAATACAGAAACTGATTTGATGTTTCTTAAAATTTTCTAATGGCGCTTCAAAGTTATTCCTATATGCTTTGGAATAAAACTAGGAATCTGAGCTTATCTTTGTAAAAAACCATATCGAAACAACTAAATAAAAAAAACTATACTTGAAAATAACTGCATAAATTTTATCTTGAAAACACTTCAATTAATTCAAAGACATATGCTCTTATTAAAATTGACTAAAAATGTGTCGCCCCTAGAAAACACACAACATCTTTCACTTCACCTTTGTTTAACTGTTGGCAATTTGTAGAAAAAGCTGGAGAAAAAAAATAACTGTGATGGTATTGGAATGTAAGAAACCTCCAAAGTACACTTGAAGGAGGAATTTGTACTCTGGAGGGCACTTTTATCCAACTTCCAGAAATGGTGGATTTATTTGTATTATTTCTTGGCATGCAATTCTTGAGAAAATAATCTTTGTTTCTTGCAATGGCAAATACTTGCTTTGTTCAAAATCCTGGAGTATTTTGCTTTGTTACTGGCAAAGTTATCCTTGAAGATACATTGTATCCCAAAAGGTATACAAACACATAGAATGAAAGATTTTTGAAGTCAACAAGGTGAAAGTCTCACTTCTAATATACTATATTTTGAGTTTTTTTATAACGACGAAATAAACGTGTATTTTTGGTAAAAGAGATATGTTTCATCAAAAAATAATTTTGAAATTTGTTTCTTTTATGTATAATGTGTGAGTAATCTGAGCGTTGAAAATATTAATTTATTAATTTTGTGCTATTATGAAACAAGAGCAAATTATTATTAAAGATAATTCTATGCGGAATGGAAAAGTTATGTAAAAATTTGAATGCTTCAGCATCTTTGCGAAAATATGTTTATGAATTTCTTTCTTCAAAAAAACCCCCTGGAATTTCTGAATATGTGTACATAATTCCGGTATAACTATATAAAAAGTCTCGAATACTAACCAAAATATTTATTTCGGGAAACTTAGAGAATTTATTTTATTTATGACAGTTCTTTGAAAGTGTGCTTTAACGTAAGGAAAAAAAAAACCCTTATTGCTGATAAAGTATCTTGCGGAAATGTAAAATTTGTAAATTTGCTTTGGCCCATACTATAAAAAATAATCAATCAAAACAATCGGTTTTGTTAGATTGATTGTATCCTTATTTTCTCTGCCTCAGAACTGTAGTTGAAGTTTATTCTGAAAGTCCACCGGAAAGGCTGCTTGAAAATAAGGAAACTAAATACGTATATTTACTTCAGTACTCTAGGTCACTTAGACAGGTATTAGGTATCTCACATCCCTTCTGTAATGCGTTTATGCTAGTCACATAAAGGATCCAGGACAGATAATTTAAAGAATTAGGAATTTAATAACAATAATGAAGTATATATTTCTATCTACGATGTTGCTAAACATGAGATGTGGAATCGTGCATGAAATGTGATGTTTACTAAATTTTTTAACCATTCTTTTTTAACATTTATATTCTTCTTCTGATTATTAAGATTTATATTCTTATTTAATTCATATATCATTTTTTTCTGAACACGTTACAACGTTATGTTCTTTACAGTATTCTAGGATAAAATGGATATTTGCGTGGTTTTTTTATAGATGAGTCATTTTAAGTGTTTCTTATATCTTTAAATTGCAAATTATCTCATCTGTCTTCATGTTAAAATACAATTGTCTAAGTAATGCGTGTCCTTGTAAAAAGTCAATGTTATTAAATTGATTTCAATGAAATTTCTGAAATCTTTTAAGTCAATTTCAATACAATTCTTATTGGAAATTTCAATCTTGAGAACATCTAAATAATAGACATTAATTTTAGATGGCGAATCTTTTTAAAGCTCCCCTTCAAAACGGTATTCAGTAATCAAATGAAGCGTATTGTATTGTATAAGCGTATTTGTTTCATGGCTTACTAATTAAAATGCAAATAAGTAGGCAAAAATGGAGATAATATTTGAAAAAATGGCTGAATGGAAAAAAGTAATAAAATAATATAATTTGATCTAAATATAAAGCAACATATATTAGCAAAGAAAAGAATTTATGATGATCTTTATCAGCATAATTCCTTTCGAATTCTGATAAAATTTTCGTCAATTACTGCTTTAAGCTTTTTATGAAATTATTAGTGCTGTGAAATTTCAAAGGCTCGTTCAAAAACTAAATTTTTTTTCAAATTCCAATGAGTTCCAGTCCTCAGTTTTTTCAACACTCTGCTTGAAGTAGCCTTAACTCGTATTATATGTTTAACTAAAATATTCTTCTGTAACCATCCAGTTTTAGTTTTCAAATAAACAATACCAAAATATATAAAAGTTTCATACCATTGTTTGAATTTCCTTCTAATGATCGAGGGCCGCGGTGGCCCGGTGGTAAAGTCTTGGCTTCGGAATCGGAGGGTTTCAGGTTCGAGACTCGATTCCACCGAAGAACCGCCGTGTGAGGGGGCCTGTTGCACGTTAAATCTGTCAGGCCAAATGTCCTCCCGCTGGTGTGGCGCGGTGTGGAGAGGGGGGTGCCAGTTCAGGTGTCGTCCTCGTCATCTGACCATGGTTCAAAATGACGAGGTCCGTCCCAAAAGAGCCCTCGCGTTGCTTTAAACGGGACGTTAATATAACTAAACCTAAACCTTCTAATGATCAACACTAAATATATTTGTTTTATTTTCATTTCATTTAAACAAATTTAAAAGAGATTTAAAAATTCAATTTCTATATAAAAATGAATTTGATGAATAATTGATAAGTTTTTGTGCATTAATAATCTTTATGAAACAGGATGAAATTAAATGAAAAGAATACATAACAGTTTACAGATTCAACCAGATTGAAACATTGATCAATATGTTTTAACACTTTATGTGAAAAAGTTTTTGATCTATCTTTTCAAACTAGAAAGCTTTACAGCAAGCTTTCATGCTTGCTCTTTTTTTAAATATATTTTTGCAAATCCATTTCGATCCTTTTGGCGGCTACTTTTTTGAAAGTAAGTAAAGTTGAATCTTGCGAAGAGAAGTATGAAAATATTCAAGAAATGTTTTCTTGAAAGAGCAAACATTCTTTTTCAATAAATAAATAATCAAAAATATTTATTATTTCTCCTTTTACTTTTAGGTTCCAAAGAGAATACAAAATATATAGAAAAATACTCATTTCCAATTGTTTTTAGGAAATATTTGAATTTAAAGTGCTTTTATTACTAATAATTTTGTGTATAAAAATGGTTAATATTATTTCCAGAACAAATTATTAAAACTATATTTTCTGTTCTAAATAAAGATTCTTAGTTATTCATATTAATGAAATAAATCGATATGTAACAATAACTGCTTTATTAAGTATAGAGTTCACACATCCCAGAAATAAATTTAGGTATACTTTCTGTGTCTATAAATAAATTTAATAAAATACTATTATAGGCACACGATTTAATTAATTTCTAAAATTGAATAAAATTTGTATTCAATAATCTAATACTATAATACGAGGAATGGTTACCAAGTCGAAAATCGCCCCAGAATTAATAAACTCCGGTAAACTTGGGGGTCTGGGGTTTTTGGCCACGAGAAATCGATTGGCGCCGGTTTTGAAGCGCTACGGTCGAGCAGTTCGGAGTTACAGATAGGATATTTTCAAACTTTATTAGTTCGTCATAATGGCTACTTAAATTTTCAAGCGGTAACGTGCTGCCATCTATAGCCAATATGGCGAACTAATAAAGTTTTATGTTTATGCTGTTATAGGTTTATAATATGTTTCTTATGTATGTATATGTGTTTGGATTTTCTAAATAAATTTGTCAAAAATATTGAACTTCAACACACTTCAATCTTTACCTTTACTTTAACTTTGTATAGAATAGTTCCCTTTCCAAACTCTAACTTTGTTTAGAATAGTTTACAATGGTGCACTTTAACTGGTTATCTTTTCACTAATGGTTTCACAAATTTTCTTATGGCATGTATTGTTTGGATAAATCACAATTGAAAATTTAAATCTTCGAGTTAGCTTCGATACCGGTTTTCTCCGAGCGGAGCTCGGTCACCCGCTGGTAATAATTTAAATTTAGTTTTGTGATTTAATTTTATATTTAATAATATTTTTGTATTTACTTATATTATTCTACCTTTTAATCCTAAATTCACAATTAATTTCTGAAATATTATAGAATCAGAAGAAAAAATGTCCCTCTTATTCAACTAAATGAAGTTCTTTCAAAATTATTTATACACATTTACTAACTATAAATTATATTGATTCATATGATGAACTATATATGATAATATAGTTTAATTTTAAAAAATAGTGAACATTTATGTTGCTTTTCACAATGTAGAAGTATGCAAAATTTTGAAATTATTAGTACATTAGAAAGAGACTGGATTCTAATTTTATTAACAAAAAATAATATGAATTCGAGAAACATGTATAAAAAATACATAATGTAAAACATTTAATTTGGCTCGTAAATATAAGAAAAACGGAAGTGGGAAATAACTGAAATATATTTCCTGTGAAAGAAGAATATTCGGAAAGCAAGCTACAATGACAAAAATACAACTGTCTATCGTTTCTAAGCCTTATTTCAAAACAGAATAAATTTAAAATTTGAAAATTTGCCTTGATTTTTATCATTTATCATCACAAAATTATATTATTAGAAATTGAATCAAAAATATATTTAAGACTTCTTAAATATTTTAACTGTAAATATTAAGTCAAATTATTTAAACCATCTTTTGTGACAGGAAAGATAAAATTGACTGCAGAAAAACTGGAAGAAAAGCAAATCTTCACATTATTTATGTATAATCAGGCAGGAAAATAATTTGAATTTTAACGATTTATGTATCCATTCCAAAATACAAATTAACTTAAATGACAATTTAATTTGATAAAGAAGAAATATTTTGATTTTGAAGAAGCTTTCATGGGGCATCTCATTTTTACATGAATATTTTTTTATTTATTTTGTAATTTTCTTTTTTAAAAGTATATTAAAATATAATTAGTAAGTTTAACATTGAATCCTGCAATTGCATATTCAAATTGATTAGTCTTTATAAAAAGAGATGTTTATATTAATAAGGGCAGAAATTTCTAAGTATATATTCATAAAATTGTAATTTAAAAGAAATTATTAATTTCATGTAATTTTGTTTAAATTTCCAATATTCTTACATATTATTCTAGCAAAAAGAATAAACATACAATAATATATAGAAATTTATTTTCTTTAACATTAAAAAATAATTACATTGCTCTTAATATTTAAGGAAAGTACACCTTATTATCTTATAATGCTAAATTAATATTTTATTAAAATTTTTCGTGTGTATCTAATGCTGCTAAAAATATCACAATTTATATGCTTTGAAAAGTGTTGGGAAATTATCATCAATAAACATAATTTTTTAGCACAAATTTAAAACTTTCTATACATAAAATTAAATAAAGATTTTAGCGTCATTAAAAATTTTCTAAATAGAATTCGAAATACAAATCTGAAATATTCATGCGAAAAGTATGTTGAGTAAATGAAATATCAAAAAGGAATTCGCTATTGTAATACTATTCGAGCGGTTTTTAGTATTTTTTTCTCAATAAATTATAGGATGAAAAGAGAAAAGTAATTTACTATGTTATCACTGCTTTTTTCATTGAAATAAAAATTTCTTACTCTTATGCTTGAAATGCTACCAAATTATTTTGCTATCATATTATCAAAAGAAAGGTCTTTGCAAACTGGCATATTGATTAAATGTTTTTGTCACTATTTCCATTCATTTTTATCTGATTGATTCAGATGAGAAAATATAATAATAAATTTAGTTCTATAAAGTGAAATAAGATAAAAAATTGAATAAGATCACTATAAAAGCAAAACAGATAGAAGTGCAATATACTAATACTCATAAGGATATATTTTATATAAAAATATTTACAGAATCACAATATTGAGAGACATATTTACATTATATCAAGTGACTTGCATAGATACTGAACAAAATAAGAAAAAGTAATAAAATTATTTCAACTAACATTTTTATTTATATTTTAATATGTGTTTCGATTTGAATTAAAAGGATATAATTCATACATAGTTCTAAGCAATTATTATACAATAAAATATAGTCTGCGCATGCAAGAAGATAGTCAGTGGGAAAAAAAGAACTTAAAAAGTAATAAATATAGCTATTTTTGTGAACATAAATTATTCCCTACTTCTATTATGGGTTCTTAGGAACATGTTTGCTCGTTAAAAGAGTCTCTGAAAGTTACCACAAGAGATAATTAGTAAAATAAATTACTTCTGAAATTACAGGGGTCTTCTTCCATTTCTTTTATAAAAACACTTTTTTTCATTTGTTCGCTAAAATAAAAACTAATGACGAGGGTAAAGAGGGTAATGTTAACGGATATCGATATTGAGTATATCGCTTGCACACTTCACTTCTTTAACTCATATCGCAGACAAATATAGATGTTTATTAAAAATGTACGGTCTCTTCTTTTTTAATTATAGATTTGAAAACACTTTTAAAAGTGTAAAACATATAATAATGTTCAGTTTTAATAGATTTATAAGAGAGAAACATTTTACTTTGGAATAAAAAAAATGTTAAAATCGCGAAATTTGTTATAAAAGATTGAATCTTATATTTCCTAAATTAATGAATCATGCAATGAATGTGTTCAACCGAAAAAAACAAACAATACATGAACAAATGTTTTAAGTATATGAAGAATTATTTACAATTTTATGTTCCAAATAGAAGATAAATTTTCTGAAAACATCTGCGTTTTAGTTTGAAATTTAGAATATTTACAATTATTTTTTTATACGAGAACTCCTGAACTTCATTTGTCGAAATTATTTTCATAATTTAATTTAAGTATTCCGATTTTAATGCATCTTTATGTCTAAGTTTTATTATATTATTAAATGAGATGCATTACTGAAATACAAATTTATTTTGTGAAAATGCAGCTGATTAGAAAGTGTTAGAAACAGAATTAGTTTTTCAATACTTTGAAATATACAACAATTTTTATGAAAACTTTTGTTTTTGATAATGATTCATACTTAAATATATCACTTAGTTTAAGGCTGTTAGCATACAGATTTATTTCCTTTCTGTATCCCTCAATAGTTGAATAAAAATCATATCTTCAATATTTCCAGAGTAACAAAATATGTATTCAATATTTCTAGAATTACAAAATATTTATTCAATATTTCCAGAAAAATAAAATATATTCAATATTTACAGAATAATAAAATATATCTGATGGCATAATTGGGGAATGCACAGGTAACTAATATGATCCGCAAATGCGATTCATTAAGTTTTGTTTCTACTAATTTCTTCCCATTTGACAATAATAAAATAGATTGAAAACATTTTTAAATGCTAATTTTGATATAAATAGTAAAGTAAATTATTTATAACAAATTACTAAGTCATTTTTACTTTATGGTTTCCATTTCTAAATTGAACGTTATTTCAAAGCATTGCTGAAACAGAGTAATATAACGGTACCACTTGATAAAATAAATCAAGGTTAATTTTCAGTCCATAATTTCATAGCACAGTTATATTTTAACTCTGCGTTTTTATAAAATAATCATTCGCTAGTACAACTAATCAGATTTAGAAACTTGAAAATCGATATCAGGATGTCGTCAACCAGCCTAAATTATTACCCACGTTTCCGATATCGCTTTAAAAATACTCAACATTTCTTTTATTGATTAACCATTCTATGCGAATGCATGATTAGATTGCTTCTATAAGCCAAAATATAATGAGTGACATTTTCAATGGTTGAGATATTTTGTTAATGTTTATAATGTTTTCAGCTTCTATAGTTTTCGGTCTCGGTGCCAAGAAATATAAAAAAACAATGGAAATCTTAACCTACTTTCTCTAATATTGTAGAATGGTAATATTTAGGTTTTGGGTCATTCATTTTATGTTTATTCTAAATTTCAATCTCATTTATATCAGTCAAATAACATAAAACAAAATATATATTTAACAATTCATAACGGGCGTGTGAATAACTAAATCAATACACTTTTATTCATTTACTTAAAAATAATTAATAGAAATATATTGAAATCTGAAAAAAAAATTTAGAAAGTAAATTCAGTTCCACTCCTTTTCATTTGTAAAGCAGTATTGAAGTATAATATGATATAATATTATTTGAAATTGCTGAGGGAAAATATTAAATTATGAAATAATTTTAAACAAAAAATGTAATGAATTCTTTTTTAAAATCTTTCAAAGCGAACACCAGCATAATTTCCTGCCACTTTTGATAACTCTAATTTTAAAGTCCTGTCTTGTAATGAGTGCTACATTGCTAATGATTTTTTCCATAGGTATCGTCGAAATTTTTAGATAATAATAAGAATTTTAAGCTCTCTTATAGCATAAAAAGTTTCATAAAAATGTATATTTGAATATGCTTTTGCTTATTAGAATAAATAACTGTTTATTCGATAAAATATTTAATAGGGCTTCTTAAACTACTCACTTATCAAAATAATAAGTAAAATAATACCGATTAATAAGTGGCAGATTCTCCTTATATAAAAGGCTTAACATAATTACAGAAGTTCTTTGAAAATTCGGAAACGAATGTGTTAAGGCCAACATTAAATTTATGAAGCGAAAGGCAAAATATTTAGTCTAATTTATAATT